>PVJS01000168.1:14690-147190 GCA_004027185.1 Glis glis | reverse complement strand
GTCGGTGGAAATTTTTTTTTCTTTTGTGGTACCGGGGATAGAACCTAGAGGCATTCTACCTCCGAGCTACACCCCCAGCCCTATTTTTTATTCTTTATTTTGAAACAGGGTCTTGCTAAGTTGCGGAGGGCCTCACTAAGTAGCTGAGGCTGGCCGCAAACCTGGATCCTCTGGTCTCAGCCTCCCAAGTACTGGGATTATAAGCGTGCACCACCGTGCCCGACCGGTGGAAACATTTGATGGTGTGGGCTTACGAGCTCTCTCTTAAGGCAGAAGTTGAGTCAGACAGTTTTGGGTTCAGTCCTGGTTCCATCACAGACCTGCTGCGCAGCCTGTGTACGCCTTGGCTTTGCCTTTCAAGAACGGGCTTAGGAAGCAACAGCGGCCGCCTCAGACGGTGATTTGGAGAATTAAATGGGATAAGAAATACAATGCGAGCTGGACATGGTGGTGCACTCTTGTAATCCCAGTACTTGGGAGGCTGAGACAGGAGGATCATAGGTTTGTGGCCAGCCTCAGCTACTTAGTGAGGCCCCCCCACAACTTAGTGAAACCCTGTTTCAAAATAAAGAATTAAAAATAGGGCTGGGGGTGTAGCTCGGAGGTAGAATGCCCCTGGGTTCCATCCCCAGTACCGCAAAAAGGAAGGAAAGAAGGAAGGAAGGAAGGAAGGAAGGAAGGAAGGAAGGAAGGAAGAAAGGAAGGAAGGAAGGAAGGCAATGCACTCGTGAAGTACCTCGTACAAAGTAACTGATCAAAATTAATAGCAATTTCTAAAGCAGGTAACAAGCACCTAAAATTATATTGCCTCAAAACAAAATTCATGTTTGAACTCAGAATTTAAAAAGAAGACATATGCCAGGCATGGTGGTGCATGCCTGTAATCCTAGTACTTGGGAGGCTGAGACAAAAGGATCACAGGTTTGAGGCCAGCCTCAGCAATTTAGGGAGACCCTCAGCAACTTAGCAAGACCCTGTATCAAAATAAAAAAATTAAAAAAAGGCTAGGGGTGTAGCTCACCATACCAAAAAAATAGAAAAAGAAGATATATGATATACTATTCTTACATGTTGTAATTAAGGTTCTAATCAAATGCTGAAAACCTAACTAACTCTTAGGACAACTTAACAATTTTAAGTTTATTTGCTTGCTTAACAAATACCTCTTTATAGTTATTATCATGTGTAGGCAATGTTTTACAAATATTAACTCATTTAATATTTACAATAAACTTATGGAAAATGTACTTTATTATTTTACTTATATCTATTTATAACACACATATAACTTCATTTAATTTTTTAAGGAATATATTTCATTTTATAGGAAGAAAACCAAGAAAAGGAATTAAATATTATTTTTCCTGAGACTGGACTGCTCTTTTATTTTATTTTTTTGATCTGTAATACAATGATAGTGGTGAGACTTTTTTTTTTTTGGCACTGGGGATGGAACCCAGGGGCGTTCTACCTCCGAGCCACACCCCCAGCCCTATTTTTATTCTTTATTTTGAAACAGGGTCTCACTAAATTGTGGAGGCCTCACTAAGTGGTGAGACTTTTAAGAGAAGACGAGGGAAGAGTTATTTTGTCAAGTCATATTTACTAAACTACTAGATGCCACATAAATGAGAAATCCGTCAATACAGAAACATGTATTACTTAGTAAACCTCAGATTTAAAAAGTTTATTTAATTAAAAAACACACTGTGTATATTTTCCACATGAACACACACACACACACACACACACACACACACACACACACACCACACACGACAGAGGGAGAATTGGAAATAACATCTCTCGGTTGCTTTGTATTCCCAGGCCCTGGTGAAGCTGTGCAGGAAAGCTCACTGACTGTGCCACACCACACACACTGCAGCGGGCACATCAGCCCCATTTCACGACCAGCCCCCCAAATTAAGAAACACTACCCCGATTCTCACAATAACAAGGCGCACACTAGGTCTCTGCAGAACACGCTGACTCTAAATTGAAATCTCGATTTCTTCTCACTCCTTTATGTTTATTTTAACCATTAGAGATAAAGCTCTTCTTGAGTTTCCTAAATAAATAAATAAACAAACTGAAAACTGTCCTTTTTTAAAGGCAAAGCTAGCTATTTGCCAGCTATGCATTAAGGATCCGCAGCTACCTGTACCACAGCCTCACTCAGTCCTTTGCTGACCTTGATCCTGAACACTCGGTGGACGTGGGCTACAGAGCATGGCCCTGGGTGTAGCTGACAGTCATCTTTCTAGACTACAGTGTCCCTTGCATCTTACCACCAGTGGCCACCGCTGGGGCTTAGAGTTCAGGAAAAATAAGTTTCACTCGGCATAAAGAAGAACAAAATCATGTCATTTGTAGGGAATTCGATGGAACTAGAGCAGCTCAATTCACAGTCACCAAATTATGAAACCAACGTATGCGCCCGTCAACAGATGAGTGAATAAAGAAAGCGTGGTATGTGCACACAGGGAATTTTACTCAGCATGAAGAAGAGCAAAATGATGTCATTCGCAGGAAAAGGGATGGAACTAGAAGACATTATGCTAAGTGAGATCGGCCAGTCTCAGAAAGGCAAGAGTCAGACGTTTTCTTTCATATGTGGAAGCTGGAGAGAAAAAGGGAAAGAAAAGTGGGCTCATGAGAAGGAGGAGAGAAGCCGGCAGAACGGAGGAGATCAGGTGTGGGTAAGGAAGCAGACCCAACCATGTCCTGTGCCTGTACGCCGTGTCACCGCGAACCTCTCTGTCCCTCTGTCATGGAGGGGCGCTGTGGGAGGGAACCACACCAAGATGTTGAGTGCAGACATGATGTGTCACTTTGAATCTCACCGTGAGGTATAATTATAATGCACAAATATGATTGTTTAAAAACTAATTGTACATTATTTTAATATACAAGGAGCTAAAATACAAGGGTTTTAGGAGACAGAGAAAACCCGCTGGATCCGAGAGTTCCTCACAGCTGCCTGTGTGGCCAGCTTGCTAAATCCGGGGAGGACCGAAGCCCAGAAGGGGCCTCTGGCCGCCCTGGAGAACCAGGACTACTGAAGGAGCCATGTGCACGAACGGGTTATCACGGTCCAGGGTAGCAATCTGCAGAGGGAAATGCCAGAAGATCATTCCTGTTCCTCACGGAAGGAACATAGAAGGTTCCAGAGGGAAGGGCCAGAGCCAGATGTTGAGGAAAGAATAGAAGAAGCCAGGGAGATTCCCGAGACAAGGAAGCCCATTTCCTGGGAGGAAGGCAGTACAAGGGATGGAGCAGTTTTATGTCCTCAGGGACCCAGAAGTGTGATGGGAGATGAGGCTGGATGCATTAGAAATGGAGACGTGAGCTGGAATATTAAAAGGGTTTGATAGTTTCAACAGTAAAAACCCTTCTCCTTTTCATCAGCAACCACGTTACCAAGCACCTGATACAAATTCTCCTGTTTAATACAACATTCCCACTCCCAAGTGGGCATGATTTTCATGTGTATTTTATAAATAAGGAAACTGAGGCAAAGGGTTTTTGTTGTTGTTGTTGTTATTGTTTTTTATTTTTGGGGTTTTTTTTTTTGGTACTGGGAATTGAACCCAGAGATATTCTACATCTGACTTACAAGCCCAGTCCTTTTTATTTTTTGTTTTGAAATAGGGTCTTTCTAAGTTGCTGAGTCTGGCCTTGAACCTGCGATCCTCCTGTCTCAGCCTCCCAAGTACTGGGATTACAGGCGTGCACCACTATGCCCGACTTTAGAATAGTTTTAATAAGGCTTTGATGGGGGCGCTGAAGAGGCAGTCGCAGGGTCAAGAGTGAAGACTGTGGAGCTGAGTGTGTCATTCTGTTACTGTCACGTTCCTATAGGAGTGGAACCCATTTGATCCTCGCTGGCAGGGCTAAGGGCAGCTGGGCAGAATGGCCCTCACCTGAGGCCAGGTGTGTGCAGGTGAGCTGCTGTCCTAGCTGGAGACCCTGTAGAATGAGTCACATGGTCTGGTCTACAAAGGGAGATTCTAGGTCCCAATAAAGAGCAACACTTCAGCCAGGCCTCGTGGTGCACGCTTGTGAGGGCAGAGGACCTAGGAGCTCCTCTGTGCATGAGGCCTGGAGTCAGGGCTGGGTAGGTGTTCCGGTCAGCATTCCTGCAGCCATAATCTAAAGACCTGACCATGTAGCTTAGAGGAAAGAAGATTTATTTTCTTAGGGTTTGGGTTCAGTCCATGTGAGGCCAGGGACTGCAGATCTCAGGGCATGGCGGCGGGAGGCAAAAAGAGGGAGAGAAACATGGGCTGTGCTCCTCACATCATGGAGGCCGGAAGCAATAGAGAGAGAGCGAGGGGAGGAGGAACCATTTATATAATCCCTAAGGCGGCACCCCAGGATCCACCTCCTCCAGCCACACCCTACCGGCCTGGGTCACCACCCAGATAAATCCATTCCAGTGGATTTATCCACTGCTGGGATTACAACCATCATGACACAATTACATCAGCTCCAAACTTAATAAGAGAGCTCTTTAGGGGATATTTTATATCTAACCATAACAGTAGGACACCCCACGTATGGGGTCACAGGTCTACAGCACGCCATGTCCACCCTCAAGTAGTACCATGTGTGGTACTCTGTCCAAATGAACATGTCCCTGAGGCGACCTGGGCGAGCTGGCCCCGCAAGGCCGACCACCTCAGAAACAACGGAGGGCTGGCTGCGCCCTGTGCTTCCTTTCTTCTTTCTTTTATTTACTTTTTATTTTGGCACTGGGGATTGAACCAGGGGCATTCTACCTCTGAGCTACACCCCAGCCCTTTTTATTTTTATTTTGAAACAGGGTCTCACTAAGTTGCTGAGGCTGGCCTCGACTCTGTGATCCCCCTGCCTCAGCCCCCTAACCACTGGGACTCCAGGAGCACGCCACTGCGTTCCACCAATACTGCATTTTTAACATTTGTTTTCAACCTTTTTCTCATTTGTTCTACAACAGGTAAACTTGCAGTGCTGGAGTTCCGGGCCTTGCTGCTTCTTTCTTCTTCTTCTTCTTTTTTAACAGTGTTTTCACATTTAGGCTTTTCCATCACTAAGCGGGATTCACTTTCGAACCATCTGGATTTATGGACGTAGCAGATAAAAACGAGCAACAGGACACATCGTCGCCTACTTAATTACCAGAGAGTCTTTTCCATTCCTTCCTACCCTTTCATTTTCCAACTACGCAATCTCTGGTTAAAAAAAGCAACAGCAAAGCCAACTGAACTTGAGGCGAGCAAGTCCACCCTCTGTCCAAACTTGGGAACAATCTAGAGAAAGCTCCGGGCCGGAATGAACACGTACAAGGGAGAACCGAACGACAACTCAATGCTGCGGCTCACGCAGTGCGTAACCTGCCTCACCGTTCATTCACAGGACTGAGAAGTAAATCTCTAGGTGACAAGGGTCGGCGTTACGATTCAGACAAGGACAGGCATTTATTTCAGCTCCCGCCACACCTACCAGCCCGACCTCCTTCAGAACCCGAACCATCTAGGTAACCCAAGGAAAAACACATCGCAAGGGTTGATTTTAGGTAAATTCACCTGAGAATTACTTTGGATGATAACTCCACCAAGAAGCATCGCCAAAGATGTGCTGCCAAACTACACCAACTGGCTTTTAACCGAAATCACCAGTAAAGGGAAAACGGAGTTCATGGCTTAGGAGAGGGGCTCCACACATCCCGGACCGCACGGTACCTGGCAGGTCTCTCGCTTTAGTCCCGGGCCCTACCCAGATCCCACGGGACAGAGGTCGCCCGGCACCCCCAGACTCCTCAGCTGGCTCAGCCACACAGGGGAGGGTCTGCAGTGGAGGACGCTGAACCTCAGCCCCGTAACTTGAACTCATCAGCCCCTCGTTCATCTTTCCAAATGCACGGTGCTTCCTATCTGTAGAAACTGCCTTTGGAAGCACAAAGCCTTTGCAGGGGGACACTGCATGACTAAGGCAAGCTTCCCTAGCCCGCCATTCCTCTCCGGGAGACCTGCCGGTAACAGCTTGCACAGGGCTCCATTCCGTTAAGCAGACTATTTCAAATGGTATTCATGGGTCCTGTATTCAGTTATGTGGACTCATTTTGAAGCTTTATTTTGCCGAATCAACTTCAAAAGTGCGATCACTACTGTTTCTATGACTGTAATGGACTGCAGCATTTCAGATTTGGGAAGAATAATCCTACTTTCAGGCGGTGTCGGAACCTCCCATAAGCCCATCATCGCTGTCGGAGGGTGAATCCTGAGGTTGTTTTTGAAAAATATGGTCCTGCTACTCCTGGGTGCACTAATTCTCTTCCCTGACCCAAGCTCACATCAAGCTTCCAGGTTAACCTTGGAGTCTCACAGGTATTCCCTTCGTCTTCTTAATGTCCTCACCTGGATAAAAGCCACGAAAAAATTCCACCGTGGTCTCAATGACTCTGGAAGGGGGTGAGAATCGAGCCACCATATGGCCAGCTACACCACTGCCCCACAGCTTTCCAAGAGAATTCAAGTCAGGATATGATAGTGATACAGGCGCTCCCATGTTTACAGCAGCGCAATTCGCAGTAGCTGAAACATGGAACCAGCCTCGGTGTCTGTCAACAGATGAATGGAGAGAGAAAATGTGGGCTATACACACAATGGGATTTTACTCAGCCATCAAGAAGAACAGAATTATGTCATTTGCAGAAAAAAAGGATGGAATTGGAGAACATCATACTAAGTGAGATCAGCCAGACTCAGAAAATCAAGGGCCACGTGTTTTCTCTTATATGTAGAAGAAGCTAGAGAGAAAATAGGCAAGAAAAGGGACCTCGTGAAGATGAGGAGAGAGGCCAGTGGAGCAGGGGAGGGGACCGGGAAGGGGAAGGGGAGGGACAAAGTTGTGTGCATGTGTGAATGTGTCACTATGAATCTCACTATCATGGACGGGGAGGGAGGAGGCGGGGAGAGAGACACGCCAAGAGTTGTTGTGTGCCTGTAGGAATGTATCACTGTGAACCTCACAACGATGTACAATTTCGGTACACCGATAAAAAATTAATTAAAAAACTATGCACAGTAGGACTCAAAGATTGTTTGTAAAAATGGACATATATGCATTGGAAAAATACTGAAAGAGCATAGACTAAAAGATCAATAGTATTATTTCTGAGAGTTAGAATTACATTTTTAAAAAGCATTTCCCTTATTCTTTATTTTTTTTGGAAGTATTCACCAACAAACATGTATTATACCAATGACCAAAAAATCAATTCAATGTTTCTAAAAATAAGGATAATTCTCAGAGAGTGTCTATCAGAAGATTTATGAGAAGATTAAAAAAACTGGACTGTTTTAGAGGCAATTACATCTAGAAGCTGGATATGAGGACTGGAATCTTTGTAGTTACGAAATTTGTGACAATTGCCCATGAAAGATGACATTTATTTATTTATTTATTCATTTATTTATTTTCAATAAAAGTTTTCCTTCCAACTCAAACTTTGGGGTTAATGCCTTAGGAATAAGCTATAGTTTTGAAGATGTTCATTTCCAAATTTAAAAGAATCAAATGCAATGTCCTATTATCACCATGTTAATGGGGGAAAAATCTAAAATGAGGAATTTTATGTACTGCATGGGTTAGCCGGAACTTCCCACAGCCTGATGAGCAGTCTAGCTTCGAATGACTTTCTCTACGAGGTGACAGTAACAGACCTTTTATATTGTTAAAGGTACATGGACCACATTATAATTCTGAGTTTGTGGCAGTTTGAATGAAAGGCGATTGTGGTAAGTTATCATGCTATTAGAAGTGTCATTATCTATACTGTGGCCCATGTCTGGGACGCTGCCTGTTTGTGAGCAGCTGAGGAGATAAAGTGGCCTTCAGATCGCTAGATGGCTGAAAAAATAAAAAGAAAAATGACATTTCAAGAAACAGACCAAGAATCTGAAATTCCAATTTCAGTGTCCAAAGTTTTCCTGGAACACGGCCTTGTTCATTCTTGGGCATCTTGTCCTGGCTGTTTTCATACTCTACCACTTCTTCAAATTGCCACACAAATCTCCTGGCTCACAAAGTCTAAAATACTCACGAATTGACCCTTTATTGAAAAAGGCTGCCTGACCTATGCAAGTGTTTTAAAGATGGTTATAAACATTCTTTTATTTTCTATCATTGGCCTCTGGGTGGCAGAGAAGATCCTTAACTTGCAGAAAGAAAAACCTAAACCCCAAAAATTACTGCCCTGGAGAGGATGTTTATATTTCCAATTAAGTCGTCCCCTAAAAGTCAGCCCTTTCAACAGGAAAAAATATTTTTCTACATATGTTCAATAAGACAAAAATTAAATGTCTAAAAGAAGCTAAATGATTCATTTAAGTCCAGAACTAATGTCCATAATGAAACTGAGCATTTATTTATTCGCTCCTGCCCAAAATAAATATTCTGTAATATGCACCCCTAAAGAGACTTCTCACTCTTAATGCATCTCTAGAACATGCTTCTCTTAGTAGATGGAATTATTTTAAGTTTCCGGGTTAATATCATCAGTTCAGCCAACTGGATTTAGAATTAGTCTGTGTGTGTGTGTGTATGTGTTGGGCACCAACTTTTATTTAATTAAAGTGGTTTTAGGATTCAATTGATTAATGTTTGTTAGCACTGTATAGACACAGCTACAAACTAGCATTTTTACAGTCAAATTTCACACCTGAATCAAAGCACACACATTCCGTCTTATTTACCATCATATTAAAAACTACATTAGGGTCTCTTGGAAGAAGGATGCAAGCCTACATTACTGACATGATAATGTTATTTATTCTTTTTTGTTTGTTCATTTGGCACTGGCGATGGAAGTCAGGGGTATTCTACCTCCAAGCTACACCTGTAGCCTATTTAGTATTTAGCCTATTTAGCCTAGCCTATTTTGGAGCAGAGTCTCACTAAGTTGCTGAGGCTGGCCTCAAACCTGCGATCCTCCTGTCTCAGCCTCCTAGTACTGGGATTACAGACATGGGCCACCACGTGGGCTTATTCCTCCTTTAAAGGAGTGTAGTTCTTGTCCCGCTCTCTCTACATACCCGACTTTCATGATGCTGATTTTTCAAGAGACCAGACCACTTGCCTTGTAACATCTGCATTCTGGATTTTTCCAATTGTTTTTCTGGTGGAGCTACTTAAATTACTTTTGCTCCTCTGTAGGTCCTGTACATTGGAGGCTTGGCACAAGAATGCTGTATCCCTCATACACTGCGTCGCGCAGAGAGGTGGGCAACGCCATGCTGCTTCATTTCTGGGAATGTTCATCCTGATCCACTGGTCAGTGTCCACCACCCTCATAATTTCCCCTTCGCAATTAGCACACCATTGTTGAGGTTACACTTCATCCTGTGCAAACATCCTCTACCTTAACCACATTCAAAGGTGTGACTCCGGGACGTGGCCGGAATCGAGCATTTCATTAAGGGTTAAGAAATTCTATTAATCTGTCCCATTCATCAGCCGGCATTATCCTGTAAACAGAAGTTTCCCTTGCTTAACAGAGAATGGCCCAGAATTCCTTCGAAAAGGTCACAGTGAACGCTGGTTTCCTTGCCGTAAATCCCACTTCCACAGCAGGGAGTTGGTGTCTGAGTCCCCAACGGAGGAGACGACTAGCTATGTCTCTTTCACCGTGGAGTCTGGCAGGTTCACTTTTAAATTTCTGCAATCAATTCTTTATTATTTTTGATGCTCTATTTGTCTTTGTATATTTATCCTACAAGAGTTTTTTTCTTCTTTCTTTTTTAAAATTTTTTTGGTATTAGGGATTGAACACAGAGGTGTTCTACCTCAGAGGTACTACACCCTCAGCCCTTCTTAAATTTTATTTTTATTTTTATTTTTTTATTTTTTTTGTGGTACCGGGGATTGAACCCAGGGGCGTTCTACCTCCGCGCTACACCCCCGGCCCTATTTTTTTATACTTTATTTTGAAACCGGGTCTCACGAAGTTGCGGAGGGCCTCACTAAGTAGAGAGAGAGAGAGAGAGAGAGAGAGAGAGCTGAAGCTGGCCGCGAACCCGGATCCTCCGTTCTCCGCCTCCCAAAGTACTGGGATTACAAGTGTGTGCCACCACGCCCGGCTCTTAAATTTTATTTTGAAATAGGGTCTCTCTAAGTTGCTGAGGTTGGCCTTGAACCTCTGATCCTCCTGTCTCAGCCTCCCAAGTACTGGGATTACAGGCGTGCACCAGTGCGCCCAGCTTGTAAGAACGTTTTCTGTCGGGATGCTTGAGACACATCCTTATTATTTTCTGTAAAATGTTCTCCCAGGATCTCTTTCCTTAGCTGAGACCATGCACCGGTCCCACTTGCTACAAACAGCCGCTCTCCATCCTCCTACATCCCAGTAGCATCTCTATCTTGGAGACCCGCTTGTTCATCTAGACTGTGTCATCCAATAAAATTAAAGCAGTTGCCTGCTTCCCTACCCTGCTAGATCTTCGCTTAACACATCGCTTGCCATCCAGAAGAATGCTGCCAATTCACAGCGCCAAACCAAGGTCATAGAGGCGGGTGGGCAAGACGCCTCTCCTTCCCACGTCTCGCCGACGTCTCTTACCTTGCGTAGTAGTCGTTGGGTGGAACTGCTTCTTGGAAGAATTGGAACTGGTATAAGTAAAGTCCGATCAGGTGTCCGGCAGTGAAGATCGCCAACAGAACACAGAGACAGCTGAACAGCAACGGGTCGAAGGTCCGGCACCAGGACCACCAGGTGCACAGACCCAGGAAGACGAAGAAGTACACGGCAGAGGTCAAGGATGGCAGCATCATGCCTAGGGAAGAGGAGAGGTCACGAGAAAGGGGCACGGCTGAAGTGCACCTGCCACTCGGCACTGCTAAGGCCTGGAAAGTGTATGAATTCTCTTCCCATGTTGTTAGGTATTGATCAGATTTTTAAAATATCAATCACATTTACTAATATCAGAATTAATGCTATAGTTATTGTGAAAAAAGTCATCCATGAAGTGATCATTTTTCAAATACAGTGAAAGACCATATATTGAAGAAATCATTTGAGCTTCCTTCCTTCCCTCTTTCCTTCCTTCCTTCCTTCCTTCCTTCCTTCCTTCCTTCCTCCCTCCCTCCCTCCCTCCCTCCCTCCCTCCTTCCTTCCTTCCTTCCTTCCTTTCTTCCTTCCTTATTGTGTGGTACTGGAGATTGACTCCAGGGGCGCTCTACCTCTGAGCTACACCACCAGCCCTCTTTATTTATGTATTTTTTGGGTACTATTGATTGAACCTAGGGCATTCTACCTCTGAGCTACACCCTCAGCCCTTTTTTATTTTGAAACAGGGTCTCACTAAGTTGCTGAGGCCTCACTAAGTAGCTGAGGCTGGCCGCGAACCTGGATCCTCTGGTCTCAGCCTCCCAAGTGCTGGGATCCACGCCCAGCCTATCTTTGCGATTGTAAGTAAACAGTGTGGGTGAGTTTAGAGGCCCCGCTGGCGAGTGGGAGGCTGGAAGGAGGAAAGAGCAAGATAGCATCTTTATGGAATGAGCGTCTGTGGCCCAAACCTAGAGGAAGTACAAGTCTCTGCTGGGAGATTTCAATCTAACTTCTGAAGAAAGGTTGTGTATCCTGGACATTTAATTTAGGATTTTGAAGGACTCAGCATAAACAGACACGCTTTGGGGACACATGGGTAGAGCCACCCCAGGTCACCCAGACTGTCAACTGCCGCAGATCACCACTGGAAGGCTCTGAGGAAGAGGAGTGGTCTTCAATCTAAACACAGAAAATGCGGCCACCTAGAGATGGCACAAGATTATTTTACAGAAGTTAAGAGACTCCATCCCAAAGCCTCACGGCTGCCACTGAACAGGAAATGTGACTTGTCCTGCGGTCCAGCTGGCTGCACAGTGCCGCGGTGTCTTGTTATTGTCCTGCAGGGACCGCTTCCTGGTGACTCTACACTGCGTGCAGCCGGGAACCAGGCACTCACCGGAGGAGCCCAGCAGGATGGTGACGACCACCTTGCCCGCCGTGGTTATCATGTTGCCGATGAACTCCTTCAGCTTGGAGGCCACCGCCGCCAGCCTGCGGAACGCCTTCAGCTTGGCGCTGTCCTCCAGCTCGCCCCCCGCCCCTTCGCCTCCTTCCAAGTCCTCCTCATAGATCAGCGCCTCTTCCGAGTCTATTTTCTCTCCTCCAGCCTAAAAAAGATGAGAAACAAAACCCTGCAGCAGGGTCCAGACCTCTGCTGACCCGGGCGGCAGGTCCTCTGGCTCCTGATTCATGGGTCAGTCCACCAAGGTCAGTTTCACGAGTCAGGAAAACGAATGAGGATCTCCAGACCCCCAGACCCCCAGGTTTCTGATACTCCCTGGGAACACCCCACACCGCATCGATCTTTCCAGAAGTAAAGGAAACATCTCTCGTCATAGGGTCTCTAATAATAATGCCATATTACCTACACATGCTTGGTTTTTATTTTTTAACAAGCAGAAGAAACTGTCTGGAACATATTTTAACAATCTCAGTTTTGATCGGTCGTGGTTTGTTTCTCTGTGTGTGTGTGTGTGTGTGTGTGTGTGTTACAGGGGACTGGCCCATGGGTACTCTACCACTGAGCTAAAGCCCCAGCACTTTTCGTTTTTTTTATTTTGAGACAGGGTGCCTCTAAGTTACTGGGGCTGGCCTCGAACCTGCGATCCTCCTGTCTCAGTCTCCCAAAGGCTGGGATTGTAAGTGTGTGCCACTGCGCCTAGTCAGCATGGGTATCTTGATGACTTCCACACCATGATCCACAGGGACCTGGCACCTGTGACTGTCCCTTGGTGAGCCATGCATGAGGAACAGCCGCCCCTCCTGGAAGGAAACTTGGCGGAAGCCTGTGTTCCCTGCTCCTGAAGAGGAGGATTCAGGATGCGGCAAGGGATGCCTGGGTGCCAGTCAGAAACACACTACTTGTGACTTTCATAACAAATGGCTTATTATTTAATTATAGACTGGCTACGGATATAGATTAAATCAGAAACCTTTGGTCAAAGCCTTTGCACGCTTATATAAACGCGCGACTTGACCTCTCACAGGAAGGGCGGGCCCAGGATTTTTATAAACACACCACTGTACTTTGGGTCTTTCAGTGTTTTTATGCCAAGATCCTGGGGCCTTCAGCTGGAATTGCCTTTTAAACCTGCTGGCTGAGAGGGCGAGAGCGAGGTGGGTTGGACTGTGTGAGTCCCTCTGTCCTGGTGGGTCGGAGCCAGAACCGCCATTAGTCAGGTAGGGCTGCGTCATTCCAGGTCGGCCCTCTTCCTGACACGATTCAGCTGCTGCGGTATAAACACAGGCTATGCAAGGGGCTCATGCTAACATATTTACTAACAAGCAGCCTCGCTCCCTGGCCTCGGCTCTGTCTCTGTGCTGAACATGACTCAGATCAGGCCTGCAACCCAAGAAAGCCAGTAGCCGTAAATAAAGACCCAACTCTCTTGGTTCCTGAGTCATCTTAGAAAAACAAAACACAACTGAACCCTTTAGGGTTTAAAAAGTCAAGTAGAATATCACATACAATGGTTATCCATGTCAAAACTTAAAGCATATTTATTTATTAATACTGGGGATTGAACCCCAGGGGCATTCTATCTCCAAGCTATACCCCTAGCCCTTTTTATTTTAAAACAGGGTCTCACTAAGTTTTTTTTTTTTTTTTTTTTTTGGTACTGGGGATTGCACCCAGTGGAGTTCTACCTCTGAGTCACACCCCCAGCCCTATTTTATTTTTTAGTTTGAAACAGGGTCTCACTAGGTTGCTGAGAGTCTCACTACGTTGTCGAGGCTGTCCTCGAACCTGTGATCCTCCTGTCTCAGCCTCCCAAGTACTGGGATTACAGGTGTGTGCCACCACGCCCAGCTCGCTAAGTTTTTGAGGGTCTCACTAAATTGCTGAGGCTGTCCTTGAACCTGCACTCTTCCTGTCTCAGCCTCCCAAGTACTGGGATTACAGGTGTGTGCCACCACGTCCAGCTTCTAAAACCTACTTAAAAGTGTTTGTTTTACCTCGTGTCTTAAGAGTTGCTGAGTTCAACAGGCCCTGTCATATGAGACCACATGTATGAACCTGGAGGATCTCATGCCGAGTAGAATATGCCAAGCCCAGAAAGACAAATACCTCCTGGTCTCACTAGCACGTGGCCTCTCAAAGCCGAGCTCCTTAGTGAGAGTAGAAAGATGGGTGCCAGGGGTGGCTGCGGGCAGGAGAGGTGGGACCTGGAGCACAGGGTGCACAGTATCAGTTAGGTGGAATCACTTCTGATGATGTATCCCACATCATGTGACTACAGTTAACAACAATGCCTTGCGTATTTCAAAATAGCTAAAAGTGCCGGGCGTGGTGGCGCACGCTTGTAATCCCAGTACTTTGGGAGGCGGAGACTGGAGGATCCGGGTTCGCAGCCAGCCTCAGTTCTCTCTCTCTCTCTCTCTCTCTCTCTCTCTCTCTACTTAGTGAGGCCCTCCGCAACTTCATGAGACCCGGTTTCAAAATAAAGTATAAAAAATAGGGCCAGGGGTGTAGCACGGAGGTAGAACGCCCCTGGGTTCAATCCCCGGTACCGCAAAATAGCTAAAAGAGTGGCTTTTAAATTGTCTACAACACAAAAAATAAGAAGCATTTGAGGTAACAGATGTGCTAATTAGCATGATTTGATAATTTCACATATATACACGATCAAAACACCACATTTGTACCCCATGCATATAGATATATTATTTGTCAGCTGGGCATAGTGGCTCACACCTGTAATCCCAGTTCCTGGGAGGCTGAGACAGTAGGTTCGCGGCCAGCCTCAGCCACTCAGCAGAGCGCTCTGCAACTTAGTGAAGCCCTGTTTCAAAGTAAAAAATAAAATAGGGCTGGGGGTGTAGTTCAGAGGTAGAATGACCCTGGGTTCAATCCCCAATACAAAAAAAAGGGAGAGAGATATTATTTGCCAATCAAAAATTAAACAAAAACTGAATAATAATTATAAAAAAAGCTCCTGGTTTCAAACTCTTGAGTTTTTTTTGTTTTGTTTTGTTTGGTACTACGGATGGAACCCAGGGGGTTCTACCTCTGAGCAACATCCTCAGCCCTTTAAATTTTTTTATTTTGAAACAGGGTTTTGCTAAGCTGCTAAGGCTGGCCTTGAACCTGCGATCCTCCTGTCTCAGCCTCCCAAGTACCGGGATTACAGCCGTGCGCACATCCCACATTGACAGCATATGTTAGGCGGCCTGTCTCACTGGCTCAAGGGAGCTCTCAGTCCATGGAATTGACTTCTTATAGGGCTCTGCCCAGAGAAGGGCCTAAACACAGGCAAAGCCCATCTCACCCACCCACTCCCAGCATCCCAGGTCCCATGAGCCGTCTTTTCTAAACAACTGTGGACGGAGAGGACATGGTGCTAGTTTGACAGGACCAAGCATGCTCAGCCCTGTTCCCTGTCCGCTTCTGTCAGGGCTGAGGAAGTCCTGGGTCATCCGGACAGCTTTGGGAGGGCAGAGTACCAGGCTCACCCTCAGACTTGCTGGATCCAGGGTTCTGAGCGCTGCTCTGGGCCTGCGCCCTGGCCGATTCCTCCTACCTAAGGGTTCAGCTGTGTGTGGGTTCAGCTGCGTGGGCACAATATAAAGATGTCTTGTTTGAGTCAGATCTTAGCAGACTCCCTTTGTTGGAAAATATATCAAAGATGTTTTCTTCTGGAGCCTCCTGTAGGCCCCAGACCAGAGCTTTCTGAGCAAGTCTATCTATTTTTCCTCTTCTTCATAGTTAAAAACCCACGATTGAAAACATTTCTACGAGCTGGGCATGGTGGCGCAAGCTTGTAATACCAGTATTTGGGAGGCTGAGACAGGAGGATCCAGGTTTGTGGCCAGCCTCAGCTACTCAGTGAGGCCCTCCGCAACTTAGCGAGACCCTGTTTCAAAATAAAGAATAAAAATAGGGCTGAGGATGTAGCTCAGATTTGCGGTACTGGGTTCAATCCCCAGTACCGCAAATAAATAAATAAATAAATGAAAACATTTCTACGGGTGTGTATCAAGGTCACATGTAACCAGCCTGGGAGGCGAGGGGCCGTGAGTATAGTCTCTGGGTCTTTATGCGTTGTTTATTGTGAAAAGGTCACATTTATCTTAACAGAGTGGGCGCAGCTCAATAGAAGAGCCAGGGAGGGAAGGGAAGGTGTGGTGACTCGGGGGAAGACGTGCAGTGTCCCCAGAGCACAGGAGGAAGACGGGGGCTGTGGTGCAACCTACGCCAGCGTGATGGCGTCCCCAGAGAAAGCAAGTACTTGGCCCTGCAGCTCACCATGCTATGGGAAGAGTATTCTTTTTCAAACTTAGAAGAGGAGTTTAAATCGTTCCTGGTTCATCTAGAAGAGTGAGTATGTAGATGTTGGCTTTGCACCACGGGTAAAGACAAATGAGTTAGAAGACGGGCCAGTTAGGGTAGTGGTTGGGGGTCTGTGGAGTCCTCAAAACCAACCGTCCTGGTCCCAGGGCATCTCTCCCCGCTGCCCTGAGATCTAATAGCTCTCTGGCCCTGTGTGGGAACATTTAAAAACTTCCCAGGTAAATGACCGAGTTAGGGATGGCGGCGGTCTTCAAGATCACCTGCACGTACTTGAAGAGGAAACGGACACTAGCCAGAGCAAAGGGACCGCTTTTTTTTTTTAGTACTGGGGATTGAACTCGGGGACATTCTATTTCTGAGTTACACCCCCAGCCCTTTTTATGTTTTTGTTTTTGAAACAGGGGCTCCCTAGGTTGCAGAGAGTCTGTCTTGCTGCATTGCTCGGGTTGTCCTCCAACCTGTGATCCTCCTGTCTAAGCCTCCTAAGTACTGGAATTACATGTGTGTGTCACCACGCCCCACTCGGCCACTTATTTTAAAGGGATTTTGCTTTAAGATCTAAAAAGAAAATCATTTAATGGAGATCATAAAACCAAATCAGCATTAACACATGTGCACACACCTACAAACCAAATCAGCATTAACACATGTGCACACACCTACGTTACCTGCTCAGTTTAACTTTGGTTTCAGAGATTGTTACTGTTCTCCAAACTACACCCTTAGCCCTTTTTATTTTATTTTATTTTTTACTTTTAAACAGGATTTCTCTAAATTGCTGAGGCTGGCCTTGAAACTGTGATCCTCCTATCTCATCCTCCCAAGTTCTAGGATTACAGGCGTGGGCTACCACTCCTGGCTCCCAACCAATTCTTCAAGCTATTTCAACTATAGCTGCATTTTCAAGACAAGTAAGGCCAAATTCCCTGGATGAGCATCCTGTCTATCAGAAGACCCAACTCTCCATGTGATCAGACTTTCTGCTCCCAGGCGTGTGGCTATCAGGCACAGGTGAGTGGGACCCACACCCTCCCCTGGTGAAGAGGAAGTTGTGGCTGGGAAACGCTGGAGGGACAAAGCTAGTCACAGAACCAAAGACCATCAGTCTCCGTGATGTGATAAACACCAAACTCTTCCTGGAGACAATAGGCCTATGATTTCCTCCAGCTAAAAATTTTCTCTTTTATTTAAACTAATGCCATTTAAAGCTACCAGCATTAAAAGATTCACCCAAGTCCGACGTGGTGGGGCACGCCTGTAATCCCAGTACTTGGGAGGCTGAGACAGGAGGATTGCAGGTTGGAGGCCAGCCTCAGCAACTTAGTGAGACTCTGTTTCCAAATAAAAAAATAAAACAGGGCTGGGAGTGTAGCTCATAGGTAAAATGACCCTGGATTTATACCCAGTACTGCAAAAACAAAACAAAAAAAGGCCTGGGGCTTTAGCTTGGAGGTAGAACACCCCTGGTTCAATCCCCAGTACCACACACACACACAAAAAAAAAAGAAGAAAAAGTAAACTTCACCCAAATTGTGCGTGTGTTTCATTTCTAAGGTCAGACCCAGCATGCTGCATTTTGAGGTAAGTTTCCCAGTTTCTGAGACTGTCCTGAGAAGCCAGAGTCACTCAGCTATGCCCGTGAGTGGCAGCTCCAGCGTGCCCGGGCTCTGAGACAACCACAGAGACGTTCAGGACGCGACATGAAATGCAGGGTCCACAGGGCCCCCGGGCAGCCGGCCAGCCTCTCATTGCTCTGAATGGTTCCACATTGCAAATCATTGTGTCTGCCTGCCTGAAAGACTAGGAGCCGTGAAACAGAGAGCAGGCGACTTTGCACAAAATCTCAGGTTAAAATCGAGCAAATGTCCAACGCCTAATTAGAAGGCGCCGAGAAAAAGAACCATCCCTCCCGGTCCTTATTTCTTGCTCTGTGAAGAATGTCACTAGGACCCGGAGGCTGAAGCCCAAAGCCAGCCCAGTCGGCCACTTCATGTGCCAGAACGCAGATGTCACCATAGCCTAAGAGATGCTATGTATTCGAAAGCAGAGTGTAATTTTTGAGGTTCAGAATGAATTTCCAAAGAACGTTATCAGGAAACGATGCGTGCTTCGATATTTTTGTGTGTATGTGGTACTGGGGATTGAACCCAGGCGCATTCTACCACTGAGATACATCCCCACTCACTTTATTTTTTATTTTGAAACAAGGTCTCACTAAGTTACTATGTGCTGTCCTAGAACCTAAGCACCTCCTGTCTCAGCTTCCCAAGTACTGGGTTACAGGCGGGCACCACCATGCCCAACTGCATCCTTCAATTTTGAGCACATGGGGAAAGCTTATGTTGGAATATTCTTTTTAGTCTTCACTTTCTAAGTGCTGAAATTTCATTTGTCAGACTATTAAGAATATGCCGCTTTATGCAATCAAGTTATGATTGCAGTTTCCTTTTGAATAGACAATTTATCAGAAACTTGGTTTAAAAATATTATTTGCTTAAAGAACAAGGCCTGAAATCTCATGAACTAGCTAGAAGGAGTTACGGAATATACAGATAATATCAGTTTAGTGAAATTATGTACTTTTTTTTAATGCATAGACAATCCTTCTCTACACAATTTACTTTTCATAGTACAACTTTTGTTTTTTAAAAAGATTTCAAGCTGGGTGTAGTGGTGCACACTTGTAATCCCAGTACTTGGGAGGCTGAGACAGGAGGATCGCAGGTTCAAGGATAGCTTCAGCAACTTAGGGAGACCCTCAGCAACTTAGTGAGGTCCTATTGCAAAAAAAATTAAAAAATAAAAATGAAAAGGGCTGGGGTGTAGCTTGTAGGTAGAATGCCTTGGGTTCAATCCCCAGGACAGCCCCCCAAATACAAGATTTCTGAAAAACAGTCTTTCTCTCAGCCATGACTGATAGAGTTGTTCTGAATTAAAAGGGACAACTCATTAGTTAAAAGACATTACTTAAAAGACAACTCATAAATTCAAAGACTCAGCTGGGGAGGAGCTCTGCTGGCCTGGGAGGAGGGAGTGTTTCTTCTGAGGCTGCTGGCTAGACTTAGAGAGCAAGGCCAGTGCTCACGAGTCACAGCCCCCGCACTGACCCGGGGTCTTTAAGGGGAGCCTTTGGACCTGTGACCCCTTGTAATCAGCCCAGGAGCCTCATCATCAAAGCCAGGGAGACCCAGGAGTCCCCGCCAGGGATTAGCTGCTTCTTAAAACCCCGCCATGTTCGAACAGGAATTTTCCCCGGCTCCAGGGGACGGATCTTGCCATTTCTCCACCAAGATAAATGAAAGGAGAAACAAGGACAGCAAACACTTTTCTTTTGGTATCCTCAAAACCCAAACACTGGAGAGCGCAAGAGCCAAGATTTATAAGCAGCAGGAAGTATGCTGGGTCCTTCGAAAATAGAATAAATCCTATTTCTTCAGACTCGAGTCCAGCCTGCCACCAGAAAGGACTATTTCCTTGTAGCTCAATCTGGAGGGATTTGCCCACCGCCCTGCTCCTCCTGGGCTACATGGTGGGCTGAGATGTGCCAAGAAAAGGGAAATTAATATCTCGGTCAGCCCAAACCAAATTTAACCAAGAAGGAAAACAGCTCCTTTAGACATGCCATTTACTGTTTTTGAAGCCGGGAATAAGAACTGTTTGGAGTATCTATCTTGTTATCTTTAAATAATGGGATGAATAATACGTAAGGCTTAGATATTTAAACAAATTTCAAGTGGCAGAGAGGTTCCATAAGTCTAAATGTGGAAATGGAGGGTAGTCGGAGAGAAGCAGGATTTTAGAGTTAATGCTGCCAGCGCACAGCGCTCTCCTGTAGCAGGCGCATGATACTTAGTCAAACAACTCAGCACCCATATCTTTCTTAGTCCTGTGGCAACAGCATCTGGCCTTGGAGGCCTAAGCTCTTCTCGTGAGAAGCTTAGTGATTCCTTCACGTTTACCTGTTATGTTACTGATGGCACAGAGTGGGTTGACCTCAAACATACTGTCCAACCTAAATTTCTATAACTCGGTTTTTTTTTTTGTTACTGAGGATTAAACCCAAGATGCTCTACCTCTGAGCTATATCTCCAGCCCTTTTTAAAAATTTTAAATTTTGAAACAGGGTCTTGCTGAGTTGCTGAGGGTCTCTGTAAGTTGCTGAGGCTGGCTTCAAACTTGCGATCCTCATGTCTCAGCCTCCGAAGTACTGGGATCACAGGTGTGCACCACCATGCCTGGCTTGTTTCTGTAATTCTAAGAGGACCCTGAATTTGAACTTCTTTCACTACTTTTTTTGTAGTTTTTGCAGTACTGGGGGTAGAACCCAGGGGCATTCTACCTCCGAGCTATACCCCCAGCCCTATTTTTTATTCTTTATTTTGAGACAGGGTCTCACTAAGTCACAGAGGGCC
Organism: Glis glis; assembly: GCA_004027185.1. Taxonomy (NCBI): domain Eukaryota; kingdom Metazoa; phylum Chordata; class Mammalia; order Rodentia; family Gliridae; genus Glis; species Glis glis. The sequence continues at coordinate 126,399 of PVJS01000168.1, read as the reverse complement.
TCGCTAAATAGCTGAGGCTAGCCATGAACCCGGATCCTCCAGTCTCAGCCTCCCAAGTACTGGGATTACAAGCGTGCGCCTGGCCTTTGAAAAGCAGTATGGGAGGAAGCGAGTGGTGATTTATTAAGTAACAAAATGATCTGGCACCCATGCTAGGTGCTTTTAATATTTATGAATTAAGTCATTCATTGAATATATCATTTAATATAAAATATTAAATTTAATATTTCATTTAGTATTTGCTACAACTCTATGATGTATCATTAGTAAGTCCTCTTTTTTTAGTGCTGGGGATTTAACCCCAGGCCTCCAGCATGCTAAACAGATGCTCCACCACTGACTGGTGTAGAAACAGAATAACCAGTGTCTCCAACATACGCAGCCACTGAGCGTTAGCCTCCACGTCTGACTTCAAAGTCCACTCAATATTCTAGAATTACCTTTTACCCTCCATCTACAATATGAGGATAATTGAGACACAATTTTGCCTTTATAAATAATAATGAAAAATTACTAAGCTTACGAAACTTGAGCTAATGGGTTTACCTCCACCAAACTTGGCCCATTTTTAGTAATGATTATTTACTTACTTACTTACAGTATTGGGGATCAAACCCAGGGGTTCGATCACTGAGCTACAATCTCAGCCCTTTTTATTTTTTATTTTGTCACAGGGTCTCACCAAGTTGCCCAGGCTGGCCTCAAACTTGCAATCCTCCTGTCTCAGCTTCCTAAGTACTGGGATTCCAGGTGTGCACCACTGCCCTCGGCTGATAAGGATTCTTTAGTCAAAATATTTTCAGAACTGTAAATACTACAAAATAAAATTCTAATATAAAAACAGGTATTCTAAATTTAAATTCCCCGTCTTAAAACTGTAAAGTCAACAAGAAGAAAAGGCACTTTCACAGTTTTGTCCATTTTTAGGGTTTGTAGACTTGAATCCAGGACCTTGTTAGGAGCTAATTTGCTAAAATTAGTTTGTAAAGCCATGCACCTTTCTTGCCTTAAAAATAGCAGAATATTGCTATGCAACAGGATTCCATATCTGTAAGTTATAAAAGTTTTAGGCAGCGATTCCACTTCTAATTTGCATGGGTTTACTGGGTTACCCCCCCCCACCATTGTGTTGCTTTTTAATGAACACACAGGGCGACTCTCTGCTTATGTGTGAGGCACATAAATCCTTTGCCACAACGGGGAGTGTCCTTCCTTTGATTCCTTCGTGGTTTACATTTTTTTTTTTTGTGGAACTGGGGATTGAACCCAGGGGCGTTCTACCTCCGAGCTACACCCCCAGCCCTATTTTTTATCCTTTATTTTGAAACAGGGTCTCACTAAGTTGCGGAGGCCTCACTAAGTAGCCGAGGCTGGCAGCGAACCCGGATCCTCCTGTCTCAGCTTCCCAAGTACTAGGATTATAAGCGTGCGCCACCATGCCCGGCTGTGGTTCACATTTTCAGTACAAGTCATTTCAATTAATTTCAGTTTCAAAAGTTTAATTTCTTGCCAATGTTTAGGAGTGAAAACATTGAGTAGCTGTAAGCTTCTGTGTTAAATGTCCAAATCAAACAATCAAGTTTTGTTTTGTCTTGTTTTTGTTTTTGTTTTTATTATGGTACTGGGGATTGAACTCAGGGCCATTCTACTCAGAGCTACACCCCCGCCATTTTTATTTTTTATTTTGAAACAGGCTCTCATGAAGTGACCACACGCTGCTGGCCTGGAACCTGTGATCTACTGTCTCGACCTCCCAAGCACTGGGATTACAGGGGTGCACCACCGTGCCTGGCTCAAATCAAGTATTTTCGAGTGACTTCTTTCTTTGTAAGTTTCATCTTTCCTATTACTCAATCAATGACTTTTTAAATTGATGCTGTGGGAACCTGCATGACAGTGTTGCAGGGCGGGACAGGGGACATGTGACAGGTGTGTGACATTCTCCTGGAACCGGAGGCATGGACTCTAACACGCTCCTGAGCCAGGCACACAGGTGCAAAGCTTCCCTTCAGGGAGGAATTCGGTTTTCTTTTTTTCCTGTCAAGCATCCCAGATGTTACCGCTTCTCTAAGTATTTTGCAATAACTCATTCTCCAGGCCGAGTGGATCATAACCCCATGGCGACTCTGTGAGCTTAGCCATCTGAGATAATATTAGGTGATGGTTTGGTAGTGAAAAGAACAGCGAGCCTCGTCCTGGTCCTTACTTGAGGAGCGCTTCAAGAGGGACAGGCAGAGCCGGGTATGGTGGCACACGCTTGTAATCCCAGTACTTGGGAGGCTGAGACTGGAGGATCCGGGTTCGCGGCCAGCCTCAGCTACTTAGTGAGGCCCTCCGCAACTTAGTGAGACCCTGTTTCAAAATAAAGAATAAAAAATAGGGCTGGGGGTATAGCTCGGTGGTAGAATGTCCCTGGGTTCAATCCCTGGTACTGCAAAAAAAAAAAAAAAAGAGAGGGACAGGTAGTCAAGTCCCCTGCCCCTGCCTTGACCTGGCTATGGAGTGGGCGAGACCATCCGCCCGGCGCACTGCACGGGTCGCGGGCCCCTGGACAGTTACCATTTATGCTGAAAGCATTGTCGGTCACCAAGCACTCTGGATGTCTAGCTGTTACTATTACACAGCCACAGTCGACCAAGGGGCAGGGCCCTCGGAAGCAAAGAGGGAAGACACACGCGGCCTGATTTACCAGCTCCTCGTTCTCAAACTCTAAATTGTACTGTGCGGCATCTTCCGTCACGGGCTTCTGGACGATGTTTCTACAGACCAGCCAGATGGCCAGACTCGCCAGGAACACCCCGATGTCGGGGACAAACACTCGGATCCCGTTGCCTGCGTCGGCTCCCTTCAGGCTGAGGGGGACAGAAAGGGGAGCGGAGTCAGTGGTTTGCAATGTAGCCACAGCAGGTAAAAACCAGAGAGTAGCAGCTAGAAGATATTATAAATGTAAATCAAAGGTAGAAGGAAAAATAAAAAATAAAATGTTAAGGCAATATTGAAACCAGGACCTCTTCATTGTTTTGTATGATTAGTTGATTTTATCTCCCATACTATTTAAAAAAAGATGGATCTAGTCTGTTTCTTCTATTTATTTATTTATTTTTGGTGATACTGAGGATTGAACTCCAGGGCACTGTACCTCTGAACTACATACACCCCTAGCCCTTTTTAATTTTTATTTTGAAACAGGGTCTTGCTACACTGCTGAGCATCTTGTTAAGTTGCTGAGGCTGGCTGTCAACCTGTGATCCTCCTGTCTCAACCTCCCAAGTGTTGGCATTACTTACTGAGACTCTGTTTCAAAATTAAAAAATAAAATTGGACTGGGGGTATAGCTCAGAGGTAGAATACCCCTGGGTTCAATCCCCATTACAAAAATAGACAGATAGAGATAGAGATAGAGATAGAGAGAGAGAGAAAGAGAGAGAGAGAGGGTTGGGGTGTAGCTTGGAGGTAGAACGACCCTGGGTTCAATCCCCAGTACTAATTGTCTGGAGCTAGCCTGACCCGCGCTCTCCAGCGTCTGTGAGCTCCCTTCCGCTTCTGCCCCTGGGAAGGGCCTCACTCCCTTGGAAGCTGGGCCTCTGTCTGATTCTTTTGATGGATAGCGAGGGGACCCACTGGGAATTGACATTTCAATAGCTTTTATACTTCTAAGTAAGATCTTGAAGCAAATATGGCGCAGCAGGCAGCGAGGGCCGGGGCGAGCTGCAGAGGAGGGGTCGTCAGGAGGGTCATCCATCACATCTGTGATCTGGGGAGTGTCCGAGGGTGACGGATACGGGACTCAGAGGCAGTGCTTCCAGTTGCCAGCACGGCTGCAGGGTGCGCACGCTGCAACTGAATCGTGTCTGGCAGAGCCGCGCTGCTGCGTGTGAACCATGGTGTGACACGTGGCGGATTTCTCACTCCTTTCTGCACAGGGCATGGGCCAGCCACATCCCACACTCCCACGGGGGCGCTCTGAGATTACCCGAGTGCCACTGGGTGCTGGGAGACTGGGCTCACTGTGCTGGGTCCACATGTAGTGCTGGCACCAGGATACTTAGTACTGTCATGAGAAGCCACATGGACAGTGCCTCCTGACCTTTCTCAGCTCACCTGTATAATAAGGAGTAAACTCTGGGAAGAAAAGCCCGGCATGGTGGCACATGCCTGTAATTCCAGTACTTGGGAGGCTGAGAACTGAGGATCGCAGATTCAAGGCCAGCCTCAGCCACTTAGCAAGACCCTGTTTCTAAATAAAGAACGAAAAGGGCTGGAGTATAGTTCAGAGGTACAATACCCCTGGGTTCAATCTCCAGTACAAAAAAAAAAAAAAAAAGAAACAGAAAAAGAAAAAGCAAATAAGGAACTAGTGACATAAAGACCAAGTCACACAGACCCGGCTTTCTTTTCTTTCTTTTTTTTTTTTTTTTTTTTAGTACCGGGGATTGAACCCAGGGGTGTTCTACCTCCGTGCTACACCCCCGGCCCTATTTTTTATACTTTATTTTGAAACTGGGTCTCACGAAGTTGCGGAGGGCCTCACTAAGCTCACTAAGTAGAGAGAGAGAGAGAGAAACAGAGAGAGAGAGAGAGAGAGAGAGAGAGCGAGCTGAGGCTGGCCGCTGCGAACCTGGATCCTCCGGTCTCCACCTCCCAAAGTACTGGGATTACAAGCGTGCACCACCATGCCCGGCACAGACCTGGTTTCATAAGAGAGTTTAGAGCGAGGAGGATTCAGCTGGAGGAATCGAGGGTCTGTGCTAGTGTGGAAACTTCTGGAGAAGAGATGATTAGTGGAAAAATTAAGAGTGGCACTTCAAAGGAGGGTTAAGTCTTGGGATGAGTGTTCAACAGAGATAAAACTTGCTCAGGGACAGGAAGCAAATGATGAGGACACATATCACGGACAATCATCCCTGTGTGTCCACAGCATACTGGTCCCAAGACTCCCATGGATGCCAAAATCCTCAGATGCTTAAATCCCTTAAATAAAATGGCATAATATTTGCATATAAAATGCTTCTTCCTGTATACTTTACATTATCTCTGGATTACTTCTAGTAACTAATACAATGTAAATGCTATGTAAATAGTTGCTGTATTGTTTAGGGAATAAGGATGAGACAAAATCTGTACATATTTAACATAGGTGCACTTTTTCCCCAAGTATTTTTTATTTTGGTTAAATTTGTGGATGCAGGACCCTCGGATACAGAGGGCTGACTGTACATATTCATATATATGGCATGTGATTATATACCACATTCATTTGCATTGTATATATTATACATTTTGCTAAAAACTTTAAAATATAAATAGCAAGACCCTCATCAACTGGAAACAGTCACTGTTAAAATTTTGGTAAATATAAACCACTAATTGTGTCTACCATTTAGTGAGCACTCCCTTTGTACCAAGTGGCTTGCATGTATTTTTAAATCCCACCAACCACCTTATAGTCAGGCGACACGTCCCCCCTTTCCACCTGGAAAACCTAAAGCTTCAGAAGGCAACGAACCTCCCCAAAGTCTCACTGAGAGACAGATGACAGAACTGTATTCCAGTCCCTTTAAGTCCCAAGCCAGCCTTGTGCTCAGTGACGCACTGTCTTCTCGGGGTCCGCATCGCCTTCCCTTCCAGTCTTCGTAGTATGCACATGTGCATATTTATAGTCAACAAAGCTTTCTATATTGTTCTAAGACCAATCTGTTCACTTTGTACACACTAACATGTCCACAGCTTATCAATGGTCTTTATACTCCGTGGTGCTCCTGGTCGGATACTGTTGAACTAGTCCACTGCTATCGTACATAGATTGTTCCCACTTATTTGACAGTATAATACAGTATGTAATAGTCAGGATGTCATTAAATAAGGGGTCTCCTATTCTAGGATTCCTTAGACTCAATCCTCATGCCAGTCTTTTTTATTAAAATGATCTGGAAGAAGGATTGCCCTGCACAAGTTTCACTTTTACAAACAGCCCTGAATTCTTACCTCATAAATAAAACAAGCGCCATGTGTCAGCTGTTTTAAAAAAAACAGTAAATCCCTTGCATTTGGGGCAAGAGTAAGAAAATTCAATTCAGAAAGCTTCATCCAAACTAAATTGGTAATAAGGAAATCTGATGATCGGTTTTGTGATGGGAAAATGCAGAGATCCGCTGCACGCTTCTCAGTGTGCTCTAACAGTGGGAGTGAATTAACATTGTGAGAACGAGAAGGAAAGCGGGGTTCAAGGAATGGGACGAGGGAAGGAAGGCAGGCTGCATGGCTGCCACTGCTGCTGAGGTCTGGGAAACCGGGGGCCACTCAGGAACTTGGCCAACAGGTTCTTCTAGCTCCTTCACTGAAAAGAAATTAAGTTTGGCACCTCACCCGACGCACCGGCCAAGCTGGGGGTCTTCGAGAAAGCAGCCAGGGCTGCAGCTGCGGCCTCAGCAGCTCCGTGCGCCAGACAGAGCTGCAGAGAGCCAGGGCCTGCCGTTTCCCACCTGCAGACTGTACTAGGCTTCTAATTAGCGAGCAGCGGCTTGGCGGTAACAGGCTCTGCCTTGTGCTTCTTGGTCCCCAGAGAGACGTTCCATAGCGTGCATAGATTAAGGGAAGGAATGCGTGTAGTTTGCAAAAGCGATCATTCCACCCGCTGGGATAGACTTTGCTACTGGATCCAGGGTTGGACTCCGATTCCCATTAAGAATGGAATCCTTCAGCCAAAGAGGGGCTAGCCTATTAACTTGGCTTGCTGGGTCAGCAGAGTAGCACATTCACCATACTGTCATCGCAGAAACAACGGAACCGTGGGAGAATATAATGAGAAGTGTGGACAATAAACTGCTTATTATCCAATGCATATGTCACTTGGAGGCCATCTTTGCAATAAGGTTTCCTTCTTTGTTGTTTAGACCCTTGTTTAATAAAGTGCTTTCATCAGAATGCTAGGCCTCAGAAATGCTGTGCATAAAAACAAAACAGAAGAAAAGGGCTTTGTCCAGTAAGTGTTAGGAACTCATAGTGCATGCTATACTATACTATCGTATAATAGTGTACTGCTTTATACTATAAGATTTGAAGTTGGCCATGGTGGTGCACACCTGTAATCCCAGGATTTGGCAGGTTGAGACAGGAGGATCACAGGTTCGAGCCCAGGCTCAGCACTTAGGGAGGCCCTCAGCTATTAGGGAGACCCTGTTTCAAAATAAAAAATAAAAAGGACTGGGGATGTGGCTTCCTCCTCTGTCTCCACTGCTCGTCCAGCTCCCTGGGGGCCGGCCCAGGGGCCAACACGGTCCAGGTGAAAAGAGCTTCCCAGGACCTTCCCGCGAACTCCCCAGCGGGGCCCGCTCTCGCTGCTGGACGCACCTGTCTCCTCGGGTTGACGGGGGACCCAGCTTTCCATGGGATCCTCCCTCCCAGCACCACTGACTGTTGGATACAGCCTAATTCCCAGAATAAATTTTTTAGCCCATAACAGCCACTCTGATCCCCCATGGAACCCTGATGGGGTTCTTAATCGGCTTGCAAAGCTCCTGTGAGCCGCTGCAGAAGGGAAGCCAGGGACATGGCTGCCTGAGGCCAGCCCACACCACACAGCTCCGGTTTACTCCGGTGTAGCAGAGGACCAGCTCCAAGAGGAGGCCTCTGTTGCTATGTGAGGGCTATGGATCATATCTACAACGCACACTTCTGGACCAGGGCAGCTTTGACTCAGCATGTGGCTGAGTTCACAAATGCCACGGAATAACAGCATTTGTCATCTTTGCAGAGAACAGCTCACAGGAACAAGTTCCTGGTTGGCCTTCTAGCATACAGCGCCCCCTGCTGGCTGCCACCCGCCCAGCCCTGGGGTCGTCCAGCTGTAGGTCATAATTAACTGGATTATTAAAAAGTAAATTTTGTAAACATCAACCAGCTTTTCCCCCCAAATACAGAATAAAGTCGAACAAAAATACCAGACTATGTAGCACTCTGGTAAGAATGACTTATGTTTCAAACTCTGAAACTAAGTTTGCATTGTACTGGATCTGACATAAAGTACATTTCTTAGTGTGGTCGTAGTAAAAAAGAAGTTTGAAAACCATTCTCTAGCAAAAATCTTTTATATTAAAAGGTAGGGTGGTTGTGCAGGGCCAAGATGCAGATAACATAAATCCTTCGTCCTAGTCTCTTGGAGCGAAGCGTGCCTCAAAATCCACACCCTTCATGTTTCAGAAAGGCACACGCCATGTATCACTCTTCAAACAGGAGGGAGAGGAGGAGAGAGGGGAGGAGGGAGAGGGAAAGGAGGAAGAAGAGGAGGAGGAAGTGAAGAGAGAGACCCGGAGAGGGGAGAAAGTATTTGAAGTAATGTAGCATAAGACAGGAAAGACACAGGGGTGATGATGAGGAATAGGGAGGACCCCAAATCTGAAACGAACACGAAGAAATCCCAGCAGCCACAGCCGAGCGCACGCTTGAGGCACTGGGACATTTTAAACAAGCCACGTCTGCGAACCTATAACCCGCGGCAATGTCACAGATACTGTATGAATGGCAGGAATTGCTCTGTGACAGCTCAACATTTAAAAAGAAACATGGTAGCTGGGCATGGTGGCGCATGCTTGTAATCCCAGTACTTGGGAGGCTGAGACCGGAGGATCCGGGTTCGCGGCCAGCCTCAGCTACTTAGTGAGACCCTGTTTCAAAATAAAGAATAAAAAAAATAGGGCTGGGGGTGTAGCTTGGAGGTAGAATGCCCCTGGGTTCAATCCCCAGTACCGCAAAAAAAAAAAAAGAAAAGAAAAGAAAAGGAAAGAAAAGAAAAGAAAAGAAAAGAAAAGAAAAGAAAAGAAAAGAAAAGAAAAGAAAAGAAAAAAGAAAACACCGCCTTCAGGTCCTGGGGCCGTCGCCGCTGCGTTTCAGCAGAAACTGCTGTGCTGGCTGCTCCCCCAGGGGATTTCCCTGCTAGAAAAATTTATGGCAGGATAAAATTAACAAAGCCGGATTCAGAGGGAACAGTTGCTTTTTGCGAATCCCTCTGCTTGAAGTTCTGGGAAATTATGTTTTAACAGTTCAAGACCTATTACAAAATCGTTGCTTTATGGGATTACGGCTGGGTTACTGAGAGACCTTCTCCTGAACAAAGATTTGTTATTTTCATAAAAAAACCCAACCACCCCTAGTGTGAGTTGTGGCTCATAGAATCTGCACGCCTGTACGTGTGCACAGTGCACACCTGTCCTGTTTGCAAGATGCAGGCCTCCTGCTCCAGCGATGCTCCTGCAGGTGGGGCCGGGCCAATCCTGTCCCCATTCCTGTCTGTCCCCACAGACTCCTCTTTCCCCTGGGTAAATACTAACCCTCTGGGATTCCTCAGGAGGAGCCCAGCTTGCTGCGTGAGGCCTCTCCCTTCCAGTCCAGACCCATGGGCTCATCCGCACGGGTGCCCTGCGAATTCAAGCAATGTTGCCCGTACTGACGGGGGCTTCTGCCTGTCTGAGGATGTGTGAGCACCTCAGGATAGAGCACTGCTATGCTTCTCCCTGCTCCTCATGCTGAGCAAAATGCCGGCTACAAGGTCCTTATTTAATAAATACCTCTTAACCGAATTGTGCAGGAAATCATCATTCATTATAGCTGATCGCTCTGGTAGGGCTGAATGCTCAGTAATGGCTGTTTATGCTGTAATAAATTTCTCATTTTAGCATGCAATCCAGCACTTCCACTACACGTTCCCTAGATGTCTCCATACTTACAGAGCTGTCTATGCACTATTCCGGCTCCACAAATCCTCTTCCTCCTCCTCCTCCTCCTCTTCCTCCTCCTCCTCCTCATGTAGGAGCATTCTACCTCCTAGCTACACCCCAGCTCTGTTTATTTTTTGTTTTGAAACAGGGTCTCACTAAGTTGCTGAGGTCTTCTAAGTTGCCGAGGTTGGCCTTGAACCTGCAATTCTCCTGTCACATCCTCCCAAGTATGGGATGACAGGTGTGCAACACTGTGCCCCACCACAGCTGCTTCTTGATACATAGATGTCTTCAGAGTCCACAATCCCTTCCGCCACTTTACTGAGAAGAAGTTCTCTAAGAGACTACTTGGATGCGTGCTTCTGTGTGGTCACTGCATTCCCGGGCATCTCAGTGGGCCATTGTTGGTCCACAGAGAGCAGGCATCCTAGAGGGGCTTCTGCACCCCGGCTCAAAGGTCAATGACCTTGTGAGGAGGGTGCTGGGGTGCTCCCGGGTGAACGCGCATGCTGGTGGGATTGATCACATGGAGCGGAGTGAGACCGAGCCTCGTGTCATTCCCTGGGACGGGACACTCCCTTTGACTGGCAGGTTCAATCTCTCCCCTATGCCTCTCAGCAATGAATGGGGTTGGTTATTGTTTTTGCATTTTGTTTGTTTTCTTTACAAGAAACTCAGGATCATAAAAGATCCTAGCATTCCTAAAGACAGGCGACAAACCCCAGTCAACACATGGTGCCAATAACGAACGAGTCACACAGAACAGCGTTGATATTACCTACTTCCATTTGTCCCCCAAGGAGTTAAACAGCTGTTCTCTGGAGCGCGGGCAAAGCTGAGCTGTTGGTTTCCAATTTCTGCGGACGAGGGCTTCCTATGCTCCACACCCTGCGGTCCACGTCCATTAGCGTTCTAATGCAATGGCACCAGCAAACCCACCGCCATCACATCCAGCCTGGTGCGGAATTCGATTAACTGTGTGGCTTTAGAAATAACTGCATTTATCCGGTCAGAGCAGAGTGCAGGGGAGTTTTCAAACCCAAAGCTTTCTCATGATAACCGAGCGAAAACAACTTTCTCTCTGTTGATGGTAAGCAGGTCAATACCCTGCATCAGGAGCAAGCCCATGAAGCCGGCTTCTCTAACAGTGTTTACACGATTCGCTTGTCAACGGATCGGTATTTTTCTCTTGCTCTCTGGATGACATCCTCTCAGGTTATTTATTGCTTGCAAGAGCAGGGCAGATCCCGATGGCCCTCAATGGCTCCACTTAGCCCGTGTGTCTCCCTTGTCCTTGTAGGAGCAGGTCTCTGCTCTGTCCCCACCTACTGTGACCAACAGAATGGGTGCCCTGTGGTGTCCGGAGTTCTTCATGTCTCTGGAATCGCCTTCCACATGATCTCTGCAGAAAAAAAAATCTCCTGTCCTCTCAGGGTAAGGTGAGCCACCCGGAATTCAGTGCAGCCATAGAACGGGAAGTAAAGGTTGAACATCTTTAATCCAAATCCAAAACCTGAAATGCTCCAAAATCTGAAACTTTTCAGCACTGATAAGAGAATAAAAGTGGAAAATTCCACACCATGAAATTTTGTTTCATGCACAAAATTATTAAAAAATACTGCAAAAATTACCTTCAGGCTATGTGTATGTGAAACACAAATGAATTTCATACTTAGATTATATTTCATTATGTAATATGAAAATATTCCAAAATTTAAAAATTCTGCAATCTGGAACATTTTTATGCTCCCAGGCATTTTGGATAAAGTATCACGCAACTTATCTTGATTCCAACTCCCAAGATCCCTGGGCAAAAGAAATAAAAATGCTACCACTGCAGCCATGGCTCTTATAGCAGGCTGCAGATGTGTTAGTGGAATGATATTCATGACTTTTTAGTTTCTAATGATTTTAAACACATTTTTAAATGTATATGGATGAGCCGGGCATGGTGGTGCACGCTTGTAATCCCAGTACTTGGGAGGCTGAGACTGGAGGATCCGGGTTCACCGCCAGCCTCAGCTACTTAGTGAGGCCTCCGCAACTTAGTGAGACCGTGTTTCAAAAATAAAGAATAAAAAATAGGTGTGGGGGTGTAGCTCGGAGGTAGAATGCCCCTGGGTTCAATCCCCAGTACCGGAAAAAAAATGTATATGGATAACTTCTGAAATTATGCCCTTAGGCTAAAAGGGAAATACAATCTGTTATCAAAAAATTGTAACTTTTTTTTTCATTTTGTACTGGGGTTGAACCCAGGGGTATTCCACCTTTGAGCTACAGCCTCAGCCCTTTTTCTTTATTATTTTGAAACAAGGTTTTCCTAAGTCACTGAGGCTGGTCTTGAACCTGCTATCTTCCTGTCTCAACTTCCTAAGTGTGGGGATTACAGGCATGGGCCACTGTGCCCAGTTTACTATAGTTGCTGCAAAAAAAAAAAAAAAGTTTGTGTAAATCTAGGAGGTGCGTGTGTGTGCATGTGTGTGTGTGAAGGGAAAGGCTGCTGAGGAGCTGCTCCCACTCGCCTTCTCAGGCGATGCACTGTTCAGGACCGTCCAGGACCCCCCAGGATCTGACGGAAAGTTCTAGCAGTTCCTGTGAAATCCGCTTCACAGTAGCTTACACTCACTCCATCTGAGCCGAGGCATGTCACCGAAAGGGCATGTTATGGTAATTCGAGCTAGGAAACCTAATTTCAGATTTGTATGTAGGACAAAGAACAAGTAAGAAACATAAACCCAGAGCTGGTGGGTCTTCACCATCCTCCCAGCCTCCCGGCGCACAGACGCCATGATGTATAATCGCATTGTACCAATAAAAGGAAACGACATTAGTGCTTAGTAAAGTGCTTGACTCTTAATTTTTGTATTTTATTTTTTTCTGTTGAAATGGGGACACAACCCAGGCACATTCTACCTCTGAGCTACACTCCCAGTCCTATTTTATTTTGAAACAGGATCTTGCTAAGTTGCTGAAGGTCTCACTAAGTTGCTGAGGCTGACCTCGAACCTGTTATTCTCGTGTCTTAGCCTCCTAGTACTGGGATTACAGGCATGCTCCACCATTCCCAGCTGGAGCTGATATTTAAAATGAGCAAGAAATAACCTCTGGTCTTATAAGTCACTGAGATATGGGTGTTAGCACAGCATAACTCGGCAGAACCGGATTCTAGAATGCTGTGAGGATTCAGTAAGTCCTATAAGAAAACTACTTCATAGACAGGCCAGCATAGGAATTCAATAAATCTGAGCTCCTTTTTCTGTTCTGTTTATTCAAAAACCCCAAATCTAGCCCAGGAATGGGCAGGAAGAGGAGGTTTAAAATGTTCAAATAAATGAATAAATTATATGTTGGGCTTGATTTTAAACACTGAAATACAGAAACATCCTTTTCTTCTAGTCATTTCCTAAATGTAAACTACTTTGACAATTTTTATATTGTAGTTTCAAAATAGGTTGCTAAACTTTCCAAGAATACCTACTGTCTGAAAGAATTTAGAAGCCCATCATTCAGAAAGCCAGCTTAAGAACAGGGTAATCATTTAATTGAAGAAGTCGAATTATATGCCTCTATCTGCAAAGCAGTGTTGTCTTACAAAGCCACAAGGTTGACAACACATGACTAAATTCCAACTAAGATGACCTTTCCTTACCCCATATAGACCACAAGATGATAGTACTGGTGTGATTTGAATGTTTTTTCTTTTTGCATGCTTCTCAGAGAGCCAACAGAGAGAAATACCTGTTCTGATGTAAATAAATACTGAGATTGTCCATTCTAGCCTGCAGACTTAGGATCTCAACTTAAAACTTCCGAAGATTAGACGGGTAACTATGAACGTGTGCACCTTTATTTTTCTCATGGTTGACCTCACGTGGCCCTCTCACTCTCTGTGCAAGCTTGCATACAGAGAAGTGTAGCATAAAGCCTTCCTCAGGACTTCCTTGCTCAATGTTTCTCAACATTTTATATATTTTATATGGCATCACTACAGAAATGATATTAATTTCTATCCCCAGCTAGTGAGTTATGAAGCTGGAGGACAGGAACACTAACGTTTGGTCATAAAGGGACCAAGGAGCACATTCATTTTCTTTTCTCTCTCTTTTTTTTGTGGTATGGGGAATTGAACCCAGGGGCATTCTACCTCTGAGCTTCACCCCCAGTCCTATGTTTATTCATTATTTTGAAACAGGGTCTCACTAAGTTGCGGAGGGCCTCACTAAGTAGCTGAGGCTGGCCGTGAACCCGGATCCTCTGGTCTCAGCCTCCCAAGTACTGGGATCACAAGTGTGTGCCACCGCACCCAGCTTGAGAAGCCTGTCCATTTTCTAAAGGAAAAGATGGCAGTCACTGAAATTTATTGAGAAGGGCAAATTCCATGAAATGAGGGATGTGTCGATAGAGCAACGACACACGCATATTTATTTAAAATGTCATTTGTTTATCAAGCATTCACTAAATGCCTCTTATTTGCCAATGGCTAGCAAGACATCATTCCCTGACCCTGCTAGACACAGAGGCACATGTAGGACTACAAAGTGCCTATAAAACTATGAATGTGTCAGCTACTTTATTCTAGAGCAGACAGAAAGTGTTGGGAAGACAGAAGAGGGACACTGAGGGGTGGTGGTTCGGGGGGTTGGGAGAAGGTTCTGGAAGAAGGTGGGGGGGCAGGTAGGCACCCTGAAACATTTGGAAGGAACTGCAAAGCAGGAATGGGGAAAAGTCGATGAACAGGGTACATTGGTCAGCGTTCCATCTCTACAGCAAAGTACCTGAGACCGTCTACGTTACGAAGAGAAGGAGGTTTCTTTAGCTCACGGTTTGGGAGGTTCAAGTCCCAGGCCAGGCGGGCACACTGGTTTGGTCTCTGATGGAGGCCGACCCGTGGATGGTGTCACATCATGGCAGGCGGAAGTGGGGGTGCGCATGCCAGGGTGACATATCACACGTCAAACAGGAAGCCAGGGATGGAGACACAGGGTCACATATCACATGTCAAACAGGAAGCCAGAGATGGAGACACAGGGTGACATACTGCATGTTGAACAGGAAGCCAGAGAGGAGACACAGGGTCCTGGTTCGGGCTTCCAGAATCACTCATTCCATCCAGAACTATTCAGTCCTGCCAGAAGGCCATGCCCTCAGTGACCAAAGGACTTCCTGCATGGCTCTACCTCTGGAAGTCCCATCATGACACTCTAGGGGCCAACCTCCAACACGTGCACCTGCGGGATACTCAAACTAAAAGGAGGTAAAAAGGGGGGCATTTCCTAAACCCGTCCCTGACCAGACTCAACAGAAGTAGATTCCCACTCATTTCTCCTTATGCGTAATCATTTAACTGTTGGCGTAGTGGTGAGGAGGCAAGGTGCTTCCATTAACTAAGCAGATATAGCTCGTTCAGGTATGGAGCTCTGGGGCTGACGATGGGGCTGTCACAAGCAGGGTGAGGGGCCAGCACTGAACTCAGGAGTTACCCGGCCCCGTGGCTTGAGAAGAGACACCGGGAAATAGTCCCTCACTGATGGGAGGGTCAGTAGAATGAAGTGATTCTCACACCAACACACGGAACAGAACCACGTCTCTCTCCCTCTACTCTCGGGTGCGGGCCAGCCCTGGCCGCAGCCGCCTCCCTGGCCTCAGCGAGGTCACGCTGAAAACTCCAGGTCTCTTCTCTCGTGACTTTTGCAGAAGCCCGCTCTTTCCTAAGTACGCTCTGATCAAACGCCCGTGGGTGCCCCTGTCCAGAACTCGTTACCTCATCCCACGGCCGCCGGCTCGGCTCGGATGGGCAGGCACCAAGGTATTGAGACGTTTTCGTCCTCAAGGACTCAGGACTTCTCAGAACAAAGATGGAGGTGCACAGGGGAAAGCTTTCCATACGATACGATCAGGACCGGAATCAAAGAGCGTGAAATGTGGGAGAAGAGGCCCGGGGCTTGGAGGGAGCAGTCAGGTATGGTTTCACCTGCAAGGATGCCTCTGCTTGGGGGATGGTGGAAGTTGCTGGATGGATTGGCTGTGGCAGACCTGACCACAGAGGCAGAGAGCTGCAGAAGGAAGCCATCTCCCCCAAAGACCGCGCCATTTATTTATTTCGGTGCTGGGGATCAAACCCAGGAGCATTCTAACTCTGAGCTACACTACTGGCCCTTTTTATTTTTTAGTTGTAAATAGGGTTTCACTAAGTTGCGGAGGCTGGCCACGAACCTGCGATCCTCCTGTCTCAGTCTCCCAAGTACTGGGATTACAGGCCTGTGCCACCACGCCCGGCTTCATGCCTTTTAAATTATGTCTACCTTGGGGTTAGAAAAAACATCTCAGGAATATGTGAGTTTCGTTGTAGCAGGCTATTTCCAGAGTGATTTATAAGGTAAAATGCTCTTTGAAGGGGCAAGATATTTCATCCCACAATCCAAGTAGATCATCAAATATAATCACATATGCTCCTGCTAATACTGTCATCTGAAGTATTGGATTGGTTACATACACGTATTGAGAGTAAGTTCTTTGCTTTTAAGTAAAAACAGGTGAGAGATCAGTAAAAGGTTGGCATTTTTAAATGGGCAGAAATCAGGTCTCTTAGAAAGCGGGTCATTTGTTTCTGCGGGCGGGTGGCTGGGCTCGAGCCCAGCGACTTGCTGAAATGCTTTCCTCCGTGAAAAGGGCAGCTTTGGAAAGAGGAACCTGTGCAGAGACCTTGCTCAGACCTTGCTGTGCTAGACCTTTTTAGAGCATCCTAACATTTCTCCTTATTTTGTTGTTGTGGCGATGGGGACTGAACCCAGGGGCATTCTACCTCTGAGCTACGCCCCCAGCCCTCTTTTAATTTTTCCCCAGAGCAATTTATTCATTAAAATCTATTCAACATGCCATCATCAGTTCTCCCGTGTGCACTATGCTGATAAATACCCTCAGCCCTATTTTATTTGCTATTTTCAAATAGAAGCTTGCCAAGTTGCCGCACGCTGGCCTCTCGAGCCTGCGACCCTCCTGTCTCAGCCTCCCAAGTACTGGGATGACAGGCATGTGCCACCATGCCCGGCTCATTTCTGCATCTAGTGCCCTCCCTGAATGTGCAGCAGCGTGGTGCCTGTGACCTGTAAGCTGTGGTGACAAATGCCACCTCCACTGTGGTGGTCTCCGTGCTTTCTTTGCACGCCTCAGCAAGCTCAGAAACATCACAGACAAAGATCCACAAGGCCGAAGACAACGAGTGACCCTCCCGTGGAGACATGTCGCCCAGAAAGCCTTCTTGTGGGTCCTTCCCCACAGTTCCCATGAGCGGGAAGGAAATGCTTGCTGGATTGGGCCACTGAGAATTTGCGCCATTTTAATCGATTCCAAAGCCATCCCAGCTGATCACTCTTATAGGGACTATGCAGAGTGTTAATGAATTTACAAAGCCATGCCCCCGCTCCCCGGCCTCACCGTAACACAGGCTAATAAGTGACTGATTTGGAAATACTTGTAATCATTCGCTTAGAAAATCTGCCCAGAAAAGTGAGCTTCCTGATTGCAACAAAAATATGTTAGCCGCAATTTATTTTTCTATATTAAAATGTTGTTTCTATTCTATGGATGTCAGTGTTGCGGTACCAGGAGTGGGGAGGGCACGCTGGCGGTGACACAGAGGAAGCAGGAACCGACTTGACAACATTTCCGTCCTGTGCACAACACACTCCTCTGATGGGTCCTAAAATAACCTGACATCCCACAGAGGGGAGACGCAATTGTGTGCAAGGTGAACAGACCTGCGATGGTGGATTTGGCCATAAAAGCCGTGACAATGTGTATTTATCTGAGACAATGTGTATAACCGTGGCACTTCCAGGAAGGAAGCATTGGACACAGCTCAGGCAGGTCCAGCACCATCCCATCAGACATGGTGCAAGGAGGGCAGGCAGGGCCGGTCCCCCGGGGCCTCCTCGTGCACAACACAGGAAATGTGTATTTTCTTATTCTCAGAGAGAGCTTTGAAGCTTAGCTGACTCAGTTAATCTTTCCCTTTAGATGTGAACACTTTAAAATAATGTGCTAGCAAGCAGACAGATGAAGAAACTTCAAAGGACATTGCGAAGACAGTATCTCTTACGACTGCTCTAAAGAACCAGATGCTGTTATTTAAGATACAACTGGAAGCCGGGCATGGTGGCGCTCGCTTGTAATCCCAGTACTTGGGAGGTTGAGACCGGAGGATCCAGCTTTGTGGCCAGCCTCAGCTACTTAGTGAGGCCCTTGGCAATTTAGTGAGACCCTGTTTCAAAATAAAGAATAAAAAAATAAGGCTGGGGTGTAGCTCGGAAGTAGAATGCCCCTGGGTTCAATCCCAGTACCACACAAAAAAAAAGATACAACTGGAATTTTCTTTAAGATGAAGATCAGATTAAACTTGAGGAGGAAGTGACGCCATCTTTAACAGCCCAGCTGACATGTTCTTTGTAACTGTAAATGTACAAGAACCCCAAAGATCAATAATATCTGTTCTGTTTTAAGACACTTGATGCAGTGCACAGAATACTATCTGCTCTTAAATGAAAAAAAAAAAAAACATGGGGTAAGCTGGGTGCAGTGGCGACACTTGTAATCCCAGTACTGGGGAGGCTGAAACAGGAGGATCGCAGGTTCGTGGCTAGCCTCAGCAACTTTACAAGACCCTCAGCAACTTAGTGTGACTCTGTTGCAAAATAAAAAATGAAAAAGGGCTGGGGGTGTAGCTCGGAGGTAGAATGCCCCCGGGTTCAATCCCTAGAACCAAAAAGAAAAAGGAAAAAAAAAACATGGGGTGACATTGTAAGACATCTCAAAACCAGAATGATCACAAGTGCCCTCAGTGGACCTGTAGTATAGACACTGCCGAGCGTTGGCTGTGGCGAGTGTTTCGAAGCTAAACGTGCCTCTCTGTGTGCCCGCATCGCACTTTTATTCACGCGTACATTTGCAAGCATAAAAGTTTTGGGGAGGCACAATAATGTGCAACTTATACTGTCTGGCTTTATCCAAAATAGTTATAAAATGAGATTCGTCAATAATACTTGTGAATTGAGGCTATGTCCCCAGAGTTACAGGAATAGGAAAAATAAAACAAAACAAAAGAGAGCTATCATTCCAGAATTCTATGTAGTGTGGTAAAACGCATAGTTTCTGGAACCGGGCACGACGCCTGGACTTGGAGCAGGTGGGCCCGAGGGGCGGTGCCCATCGCGAAGCTCTGCTTGGCCAGAGTCCATGCAGAGTCGACAAAAGACGGCTGGTACTGGGATTCCAGGCACGCGCCACCAGGCCTGGCCGAGCGCCATTCTGCATGTAGGACAGAGCACGGCTGCAGCCGTACCTGAGTATTAGCTTACAAATGCAAAAGTGAACACTGCAGGCTAAGCTAAAAGCGAGTTAATATGATCCCCGTAGAAGAAGGCAGGGCCAAAGCCCAGGAGAGGCATGAGAATGACATTTTCTCTGAAAAAAGTTCATCACATAATCAGGCCTTGGAGTCATATAAATGTTATATATTAAAAAATAACATTATGCCGGGTGTGGTGTTGCATGCTTGTAATCCTAGTACTTGGGAGGCTGAAACAGGGGGATCACAGGTTCACGCCAGCCTCAGAAACTTAGGCCCTCTGCAACTTAGTGAGACCTTGTTTCAAAAGAAAGAAAAAAATAGGGCTGGGGGTATAGCTCAGAGGTAGAATGCCCCTGGGTTCAATTCCCAGTACCAAAAAAAAATTAATTAATTAAAAAATAAAATAGGGCTGGGGGTATAACTCAAAGGTAGAATGCTCCTAGGCTCAATCCCAAGTAACACACATACACACACACACACACACACACACACACACACACACACACACTAACATTAAACCAAAAGGAAAAATCTGTTGGAATTAAATTTGAGATATGATCTCATAAAGAGAAGAAAAATAATTTCAGACAACTGTAGCTATTGGTCTTTTGATGGTATATCCTTAATAGAATACTAAGTCAGGAAAAGGGCAAATTTTTAAAACTTCAGTCATCTTGTTATTAGTGATAATATCAGTATTATTTTAAAAATGTTTCATATACTTAAAATAACAAGTGAATTGTGTTCAGAGCCAAGATTGTCAGTAAAAAAGAAAAGAAAAAATAACATCAGAGAAGCTACGAATCGGGCCAGGCTACACTTAATTGGAAATATTCTATGAATTCAGGGTTTATTTTCCCTAAAAATATATTTCCTAGCTCCATCTATTGACAAGGCCTAGAAATAATGACATCCCAGAATTTATGAGCATCCCTAGTATTTAAATTGTGGCTTCAAAATACCATTCCAAACCAAAGAAAGGACGGCTTTGTGGAGAAACAGCTGACTCCAGGTCGGGAGACTTGAGGGGCTGGGGAAATCTAGTTGTGTGAGAAACATGGGAACCATCAAGACCGGCGGGTCTGTGTCAAAAGACACCGTGAAGTCGCTCCTACGGGCTGGAAGTGGAACCATTTGAATTTACAGAATACGGGGGTGCAATAATACGACATCTCAAACAGGCAAATCCAGAGTGGGAGACATTCTGTGAGACAATCGACGAGGCCCCTTCAAAAGTCAACGGTGCGCAAAAGCGCTGTGCACACACACGTGTGTGTCAATTTGAATCTCACTATGATGTAAAGTTACAACACACCAGTGAGAGTATTAAAAAAAGTCAATGATGTAAAGAAACACAGAACAAAGTCAGGAGGGGTTGGGAGCCTGATTTAAATAAAAACGCTTAAGGAATATAAAAATGAGGTGAAATATGCAGATTTCATTGGCATGCTGACACAATCCAAGAAAATGACATTTTTTGAGATGATCAGGAAATTTATTTATCTATTTCTTGTGATTGAATTCAGGAGCGTTCTACCTCTGGGGTACACCCCCAGCCCTATTTTATTTTTTATTTTGAAACAGGGTCTCACTAAGATGCTGAGGCTAGCCTCAAACCTGAGATCCTCCTGCCTCAGCCTTCCAAGAACTAGAATCATAAGCGTGTGCCACCATGCCAGGCTAGGGAATTTAAATATTGTTTGGGTCTTTGTTTGTTTGCAGTGCTGGGAATTGAACCCAGGGCCTTGGGCATGCTAGGCAAGAGCTCTACCTCTGAGTCACACCCCCAGTCCTACTGATTAGATCTCAAATGATCCTAAGAATTTATTGCTATTTGTAGTATTAGGAATGATAATGACATTATGGTTCTGGAAGGAAAATGCCCATTTTTCTCAGAGATGTGTGCTGACCTACCCTGGAAAGATGTGACATGATGTCAGATTTTCTTTAACATATTTTAGCCAAAAAGAGAAAAAATTGACACGGCGAGTATGTCGAAGTCTTACTAAAGGTGGGAGTGTGTGCATGGCATTCACCTTATTAATCTCTCTACTTTTTTGAATATGAAATTTCATTTTCACACAAAATTTCTCATAATCCGAAAGAATGATCAAGAGAACGAAGCTTGGGGGAAAGGCTCCACACTGAAATGAAACTGCATATTATTTCCCATTCTTTGTTTGAAGTAAGCCTGTGGGATTTGTCTGTCCCAAGCCGCCCTCCACCAATAACCTTCAGGGGTTCCTATGAGAACTTAGCGGAGACCAAACCACCACGATGGTGCCGATGGAGACGAAATGTATGTCAGGAAATAAAGGAATCTTCAAATAAATTAACAAATGGAGGTGCTTTCACAGTGGGTCTGGTAAGGGCCTATACTCTGTTGCTATCAGAGAAATGACGCATTTTAAAATTTTTTATTATTTCTTTGATACGCTATAAGCCTAAGTATCAGGTGGGCAGGATCAAACACATTTTCAATACGATGAAAAGAACTAGTGAAAAAAAAAAACTAGTTTTATTTCTGTTTGTTTGTTTTTGTTTTTTGGTACTGGGGATTGAACCCAGAGGCATTTTACCTCTGAGCAACACCCCCAGCAATTTTTATTTTTTATTTTAAACAGGATCTTGCTAAGTCACTGAGGGGCTCGCTAAGTTTCCGAGGCTGGCCTCGAACCTGCGATCCTCCCGTGTCAGTCTCCCAAGTACTGGGATTGCAGGCCTGTGCCACCACACCCAGCTTCAGTTTAGTCTTTATTCCTAGTCTGCATGTGGCAAGGACTTTGTAAAGCTCTAACTTTACGAAGACACAGAGGCTCAGAGAGGAATGTCAGCTTGCCCGAGGGCACGGCTACTGAAGGAGCAGTGGACCCCGGGACCACAGCCGCGGAACGTGCTTACCTTTCAAAGCCGATCTGCCGGAACGTCTTCTCCCACGTGGAGCCTGCAACAGAGGAGACACAGTCAGTACACCTCAATGCCGGGCCTGGTCCTGGGGCTGCGCATGCTGCCTGGACACGTGGATTGACATTTCAGTGGAATGAGGTGGCTTTCCCTCGGTGGCATCCCTCCCCAACTCCAGTCTGCTGACGGCCTTTCTTTTTCATTGACAACAATTGCATATATTTATGGGATACGGTGTGATGTTTCCATACACGCGTACATTGAGTAGTGATCAAATCAGGGTAATTAGCATATTCCCCACTGCCACTGCACAAGTTCATCATTTATTTGTGATGACAACATTCAGTGTCCCCTCTTTTTGTGTGTGTGTAGTATTTGGGATTGAACTAGGAGCATTCTATCTCTGAGCTACACCCTCTGTCCTATTTTGTTTTTATTTTAGGGTCTCACTAAGTTGCAGAGGGCCTCACTAAGTTGCTGAAGCTGGCTTTGAACCTGCGATCCTCCTGTCTCGGCCTCCCAAGTACTGGAATTACAAACATGCACCACCATGCTCGGCTCAAAATCCCCTCTTCTATTTTTTTTAAATGTATGAGTATGTCTGCGTGTGGAACTAGAGAGCCCAGAGGGGCACTTTACCTCTGGGCTATACCCCCAGCACTATTTTATTTTCTATTTTGAAACAGGGTCTTGCTACATTGCCAAGGCTGGCCTCAAACCTGCATTCCTCCTGTCTCTCGCTTTCAAGTAGAGGTGTATACCACTGTGCCTGGCGAAGAACCCCTCTTTTAGTTATTTTGAAATATACAATAAATAAATCTTTTTTTTTTGCGGTACTGGGGATTGAACCCGGGGGCGTTCTACCTCCGCGCTACGCCCCCGGCCCTATTTTTATACTTTATTTTGAAACCGGGTCTCACGAAGTTGCGGAGGGCCTCACTAAGGAGAGAGAGAGAGAGACAGAGAGAGAGACAGAGAGACAGAGAAAGCTGAGGCTGGCCACGAACCTGGATCCTCTGGTCTCCGCCTCCCAAAGTACTGGGATTACAAGCGTGCGCCACCACGCCCAGCATACAATAAATAAATCTTAATTATTGTCACCTTACTGTGAAATGCACCATTTGAATTTATTTCTCCTATCAAACTATGACTTTGTCCCTGTTGACCGCTCTCTTCTAATTCCTACCCTCCCAGCTATAACTTTTTAGTTCCCTAAAATCAGCTTTTCTAGATTCCACAAATGGAGCAAAAACACAAACGGACAAATGTGATGACATCAAACCAAACAGCTTCCACACGATCATCCACTAACCATCTGTGTCCAGCCCAGAATAATATGAATAAAACTCTCTTGTTAAAAGAAATGAAACAGCCTACCCTGCGCTGTGTGCGCTCACATCCCACTTTTAATTTCATATTGATATCCAGAGGACTCTCTGGAGCACCAACTCATTATACACCGTGTCTCACTACACCAAGGTATAGCACAGGATTATCATTTCTGTTTAAAAATGTATTAACAACTTTTTGGTACTGGGGTTTGAACTCAGGGGCATTCTACCTCTGAGCTACACTCCCAGCTCTTTTTAATTTTTATTTTGAAACAGGATCTTGCTAAGTTGCTGAGGGTCTTGCTAAGTGGCTGAGGCTGGCCTTGAACTTGCCATCTTCCTATCTCATCTCAAGTACTGGGATTACAGGCATGCGCCACCACGCCCATCTTAAATTAACCATTTTTAATGGTTAAAAATGCAAATTGCTGTTCCAAGTCATATGAGGTGTGATATATCCAAATCACAAAATCACAGAATAACAGCTGGGTATAAAAAAGATTGCCTACAATTTTCCATGTAATAATTCTTCTGTACACAACAGGCACGTGATAATCTCTGAGTACTCAATATGTGGGAAAGGGCTAATTTTTATCAAAGAGACTTTTAATAAAAGTTTTGCATGTACAAAAGTTAAGAGTCTGTGCTAGCCCTTAGTGGTATACATTTTCCTGATAATCGATCAGAGGCAAAATATTCTGCTTTTAGTAACTATTGCAAGTAATTATCTACCTTGCCCTAAATTCATATGTTGTGTTGTGTATTACTTGACAACCACAGCAGATTGTTATTGGTCATTACTGCCTTTCTATAAAAGATATTTCTGGAAGCAGGAAGTGTTGAATTCAGCTTTGAGTCTCCAGAGGTAGCTAAGGACTGACTGCTTCTTTTCTGAAAGTCAAAATAAACTCAGACAGTGCTTACATTTCATTTTTGAGATCTCTGTCTCAACTGCTTTATCTTCAGACAGCCACACAGAGACCCCGATGCATTCACTAGGTTTCCTGGTAAGGCAGGCAGTTAGACAGGAGGAGCTGGCCCCAGGGCAGCCTGAGCTAGTCTCAAGAGAGAGAGAACCAGTCTTAAGAGCACAAAGATGGTGTCTCACCAGGAGATTAAGGACTATGTTAGTTCATCATGATGGATTGTTTTAAATAATTTTCATAAATAATAAAGGATTAAGTTTCAGATATGAATCACACACACACACACACACACACACACACACACACACACACACACAAATTTAAAGCAGATTCAGGCTTGAATGTCTTGGATGACAACATTGTTATCCAGCAGAATTCTAATACACTTTGCTGAATGGGAGTAAAAGACATGACTCAGAGCTAACCAGCCCAGGAATTTCCTTGGTCTCTGGCCCAGGGAAGAGGGTCCCATGTGAATCTTATGCAGAACAATCAAAATCTCTATTGTAGGAATGCATTGAAGATAATTATCTTGCCCCGTGGAATCGTAGAAGTTAAGACATTAGCAATGAATACACAACTTGTCAGGTGGAAGCCACCAAGGACTGCTGGCACCACCTGGCCCAGACTCAGAAGAGGGAGAGACCAGTCTTCCGCCAGAGGGAGCGAGAAGGAGACATGGAGTGCACAGCAAGGTTAGGGCACAGGGAGGGTGGAGAAGAGGGGTGGTAGTGAAAAGGAGTACATGCTATTCCTTTGGCTCCTTTTGCTTCCAGAAAGAAACAAAGAACCTTTGTGTGTGTGTGTGTGTGTGTGTGTGTGTGTGTGTGTATGTGTGTGGTACTGGGGATTGCATTCAGGGGCTGTTCTACCTCTGAGCTAAATCTCCAGTCCTTTTCAATTTTTTTTGCAATACTAGGGATTGAACCCAGGAACATTCTACCTCCGAGCTACACCCCTAGCCCTATTTTTTTATTCTTTATTTTGAAACAGGGTCTCGCTAAATTGCAGAGGGCCTCACTAAGTAGCTGAGGCTGGCCGTGAACCCGGATCCTCCAGTCTCACTCCAGTCTCAGCCTCCCAAGTACTGGGATTATAAGTGTGCACCACTACACCTGGATTTCTTTTTTTAATTTTGAAACAAGGTCTCACTAAGTTGCTGAGGCTGGCCTGGAACCTGTGATCCTCCTGTCTTGGTCTCCCATATACTGGGATTACAGGTATGTGCCGCCACGCCCAGCTGCACCTTTTAAATTTATCTATATTTCCATTGTTTTCCAGGTCTCAATATATCCCCCAATTGTTTTTAGTTGAAAAAAGACCTTTTTTCTTAATAGATCGTTTACTATCACGGTAAAATTAAAAAAAAATAAAAGATTTTGCTGTATCCTACCAGTAGACTTTTTGAACATGGATCTTTCATTAAGGAAAGCCATGTGGAGGGAAAGGCACTAAGAGCTGTGTGCACGTATGTTTCTATCACACGGAGCCTCTCTATGATGGATTCTTGCAATGCACTAATAAATTAAAAAAATAAAAGGCCTTATCTTTCTGTTTCTGAGAAATGCAAACGTATTCAAACAGGCAGGACAAGTTAAAAGTTTTTGGTGCAAGACTTCCAGTTTCCTTAGAATAAACACTGGCAAGCCGCTCGGGCAAACACGGCGACTTCTTTCTGTTCACTAGAAATCAGCTTCCTTAACAATCGGAGGCTCCTGCACGCCCATCCCTGGCCGCTATTGATACTTTCTTAACCATCTTCATATGCTAGGTATGGGACTGGATTTATTAAAATATGGTTTCTGCCCTTAAACCTCAGACACCCTCGAGGTTTAGATTTTTATGCCTTTTGTGAGCACTTAGTCATGATGAATCGAGAAGCACACAATAACTGGAAGCGACGGGTCCAGATCCTCTGGCAGGGAGAACGTTTCTGGCAGCTCGTTATTCACTAGCTGGGGAATTCTTTCAAAGCCATTAGCCATGCTTTACATGGTAAGACAATCCTGTCCCCTTTGCAGGGCAGCCCAGCATGGAGCAAGAAGCAGAGAGAAGAAAAGTAGCTGGCAGAGGTCCTTGACTGAATGCTTTTAAAATGAGATTTACAGGAGACCCTTAGCCGGGCCTCGCTTTCTGCAGTACCACTTACCTGTGCTCGGCTGCGGGATGAGAATATTAAATGGAAACTTTCAGAAATAAATGATTCATAAGTTTTAAATAACTTATTGCAGTATATTGTTATGATTGTTCTATTTTACTAGTAGTGACTGTTAATCTTACTGTTCCTAATTTATAAGTGAAACATTATCACAAGTGTGTGTACGTAGGAGAATACGTAGTGTATATTCGGCTCTACCTCTGCGAGTTTAAGCAACCGCTAGGAATCCCTGTGGATAACGCAGACCACGATCCAACTCTGAGAAGTCTAAACATTGTACATTTTTCAGGAAAAAGCAAAACAATAATAAAAAGGGAATATATAGCATAGGTAAATGGGTACAATTCATTAGAGAAATTTTTTTTCCTTTCCAATCTTAGATAAGTCAGAAACAATGAATTATGACTCTTCTTTTTTTTTTCTTGTGGTACTGGGGATTGAACCCAGGAGCATTCTACCTGTAAGCTACACTCCCAACCCTATTTTATTCTTTATTTTGAAACAGGGTCTCACTAAGTTGCTGAGGCTGGCTTTGAACCTGCTATCCTCCTGTCTCAGCCTCCCAAGTTTTGGGATTACAAGCATGCGCCACCACACGGCTATGATTTTTCACTTTTAGAAAACTGGCCTTGCCAGGTGTGGTGACGAAAGCCTGTGATCCCAGTCCTTGGGAGTCCGAGACAGGAGGACCTCAGGTTCAAGGACAGCCTTGGCAATTTAGCAAGACCCTTGGCAACTTAGCGAGACCTGTCTCAAAATAAAAAATAAAAAAGGGCTGGGGTGTAGTTCACAGGTGGAATCCCCTGGGTCCGATCCCCAGTACCAAACCAAACAAAACAAAGCGAGAAACCATGCGCTTTACAGCACCAATATTGGATCCACAGAATTGAAATCCAGAGTGGATGACGGCCGCTCAGAAGCAGAAACCTCCTGGACCCGGTGCCAATCGGCCGCAGAGCAGCCTCCGGCGCTGGCTCGCACGTGTGCCCCGGTGACAAACACCTGTAACCTCCTCAGCACCGACGTGCCATGACGCCCAAGGGGACCTGTCATGCTGAAGCTGTGACATTTTCTTCCTGGAAGAATATATCAGCAGTCGCCCCTTCACACACGAAGAAACCTCCAGCTCTGCATTCTCCTCCTCTCTCCCCCTCCTTGCATGTGTGTATGTATGTATCTATAATGCACCTATTGTCTATTATGTATCTAGTATCTATCTATTATCTGAAATGTATCTATCAGGTATCTGTCATCTATTTTATATCTATCATCTATTGATAGTCTGTCATCTATCATCTATCAGCTATCCATCTATTATGTATCTATCTATCAATATATCATTTACCTATTTATCTACCATCATATTTCTATATTTCATTTATCATCTATCATGTAGCCATCATCAGTCTATCTATTGTCCATCTATCATCCATTTATCAATCTATAATCTATCTACTATAGACATATCACCCATCTATCTATCTATCTATCTATCTATAATTCATCAATCTATCACCTATCATCTACACATTCCCTATCTATCTATGTGTTCTCTATCTATCATTTATCTATCTACCACCTATCTCTATGCACATCAACCTTGGTGGCTCCCTTTCCCCTTCTTCTCTTGTTAACACTGACCTCCTTCCTTTGGGACACTTTCCAGGACAGTGACCGGCTATCGGTGTGTCCCTAGCCACCCTGCCTCTCCCTCTTGGTCTCAGAGGTAGGAGAGCTGCGGGTGTCACAGCTGGCCAGGATGGGCTCCGCTGCATCGTGTGGACACAGGCTCCTGGCTGCCAGACCTAGCTGGGCAGAAGCTCCTGCTCCTCCTCGCGGTGAGAGCCGGGATCGGGGAGCTGAGGACTGAGGCTGGCCTCGTCCACTGCCACGCGTGCAGAGGAGAGCCAAGGCAGAGGGTGACGCGCTTGGCATCCTGTTCTCTGTGCCAGCCTCCCTGACTGCCACGCCCTCCTCGCTCCCAGCCCCAGGGAGAAGGAAACCAGCCAGTGGTGTCAGGGCTCTGGTACTCGTATCTCAGGAAGCACTAAATAATCAAAGAATAATCCCATGTGTATTGGAATGGTATGTGGTAATGAAAGCATTTTTAATAATTTCTAGCCATTTTAACCATATTATAAATCAAGAGAGTGAATATCCCCCCCCAATTAACATAGCAATCAAACAGTTTATAGCCAGGTGTGGTAGCACATGTCTGTAATCCTAGTACTTGGGAGGCAGAAACAGGAGGATCACAGGTTTGAGGCCAGCCTCAGCAATTTAGCAAGACCCTTGGCAACTTAGTGAGACCCTGTTTCAAAATAAAAAATAAAAAGGGCTGGAGTGTTTAGCTCAGAAGTAGAATTCCCCTAGTCTCAATCTCCAGCACCACTCCTCCCTCACAAAAACACAGCTTATAATTATCGATCCTTTACAAGGTGCTAAGTTAATGTATCTTATCTAATTGAATCCTCTCAAATACTCTATGAAATCAATACTATTATTCTACCCCTATTCTTTAGGTAAGAAAACTGAGGGATGGAGAGGAGGGATTCCAGCGCGGACGTTCTCAATGTCTGATAATTGTTCTGTTGCCTGTCTGGCTATTTCTTGACTTTGTTTTGCTCGGGTTTGTGTGTGCCCTGGAGTTAGTGTGTTGGGAACTCAATCCTCGAGTGTGTATGCTGATGGTGTCTGGAGGTGGGGCCCTGTGATGGCATTAGTGACTTGAAACCAGACCTGTGAATTCTAATAAGGGCTCTGCTTCTGGCTGTCGACATTTTCCAAGACAGGTCGCCCTCAGTCCTTTCTCTCTTCTTGATATAACATAAGGGGTTTTTCTTTTCTTTCTTTCTTTTTTGCGATACTGGGGATTGAATCCAGGGGCATTCTACCTCCGAGCTACACCCCCAGCCCTATTTTATTTTTATTTTGAAACAGGGTCTCGCTAGGTTGATGAGAGTCTCACTACTTGCTGAGGCTGTCCTCGAACCTGTGATCCTCCTGTCTCAGCCTCCCAAGTACTGGGATTACAAGCGTGCGCCACCACACCTGGCTACATAAGGGGTTTTCAACAAGTTCTTTTCTCTCTGTAGTTTGATTTTTTTTTCATAAATGTTACCGTCAGAGAAGCAAATATCTCTGTCTTCATGTTATAAACAGGCTACTTCCTTCTCTTGTTTTGCCACTGAGAACTTCTATCAGACATTCCTTCAATCAATTTACAGCTTGATTTCAACTACAGGAAAGAAAAAAAGGAACTTGATTTTTCCTATAGGATTCATAAACAGTGGTACAACTGGTGGTCAAAAGAGACAGAAGTTTTCATCTCGTTGAGCAGTTTTTCACCAAGCCTGCCTCAGCCACTGAGAGCCAATTGAGCCGGGTGTGGTGGCACACGCTTGTAATCCCAGTACTTGGGAGGGTGAGACCGGAGGATCCGGGTTCGCGGCCAGCCTCAGCTACTTAGTGAGGCCCTCCGCAACTTAGTGAGACCCTGTTTCAAAATAAAGAACAAAAAAATAGGGCTGGCGGTGTAGCTTGGAGGTAGAATGCCTCTGGGTTCAATCCCCAGATCCGCAAAAAAAAAAAAAAAGAAAGCCGATTGAACTTGGACCTGTCCCTCTGCTTTTCCAAAATAACCAGCAGAAAAGGACTAATAAGTCACAAAGTGGTGGGTTTTTGCCAGCATATTCCTGTAAAAAGAGAGGTTTTCTCATACACCATTGGTGCTGCCAGGCAGGTGAACATGAACCTGGCACAGAAATTGGTGACGAAACACTTGGATATCAGAAATTAGACCGTGCATAACTTTTTCCATCAGGAGCTTCATTGACATCATTTTTTAACTCTTGAAAGGAAAAGATTTTCGTATCCAGTAAGAGAAGCCAAGACTTTCCCATACCTCAAACACTAAATATACCATGAAATTTTAAGAGAAAGATCAATTTTCCTCCTTGATTGGTCAATAGTGAAGTTTTATTTTGCAAATATGAAGACACGCTTGTGGTGACTTTCAGCTGAACCAGCTGAAGCCAGCTCTAACGGACGCACGCAGCCAGGCGATGCGTGCTCCCAGCCGGCGGGCCACGCCAGCGCTGTGGGTGAAGTGGTGACACACGCGAGATTTTCCAACTCCTAGTTCACAGATGAGACTCGTTAATGGATTAAAAGGAAGAGTAGGGAAAGCCAGGCACAGTGGCACACACCTGTAATCCCAGGATTTGGGAAGCTGAGACAGGAGGATTGTAGACTCCAGGACAGCCTCAGCAACTTAGCAAGACCCTGTTTCAAAATACAAAATAAAACACGGTTGGGGATGTAGCTCAGGGACAGAAGGCCCCTGTTTTCAGTCCCCAGCACCACATACACACACACACATACACACATAGACACACACACTCACTCACACACACACACACACACACACACACGCAAAATAAGAGCAGTGAAAAACTAATTTATTACCCATTAATTAATAGGTTTCTTATCAAATAACTTCTATGATTTTTACAAAGGACTTTCACTTCTACCTAGTATTCTTATGTTGTAATGTCCATTCCCCTCTAGTCTGGTCATTAGTATCTGCGTGCATCCCCCTTAGATATATGGTCACAGTCGCCATCCCACTTCCCCTATGTCAGCCCCTCATAACATGCTTTCATTTCTCAAGAACTTATTTAAAGTGTATCATTACGTCATAAGAGAAAAGGGTCAGGACTCATTGTTCTCGCTATGGTGACAACATGGTGGAATACAGAGAACGTGTGTTCAACAGCATGCTTTTCGAATTAAACAGCTTTGTGTTTTTCCATATTTGTCAAATAACCGAGGTCATTACAAAATATGAACATACTAAAAATATCTTACTTTTGCACAGACACAAGGCATCCACATTCGTACCTTCACAGAAAAAAACAGGGCCACCCTATTCTGAATTCTGCTTTAACTACTTACTGACATATGAGGTAATTCATCCCACATCCATAAACGTAGCCATGCAACCACTTTAATGAACACATAAAATTCCATCACTTAACAAAACTAAACTTCTCACTAATCAAGATATAAATTATATTTACATAACAGTGTGATGAACATCTTTTGCCTATATCTTTGAACAGTTGTTCAATTATTGCTTTAGGATAAATTCCTAGAAATAGGATTACTATGTCATGATACATGCATATGTAAAATTTTGATTTATAGTATCAAAATTCTACCCCCAAATTCATTCAAACGCATGTGCTTGATTAAATTGGGCTTTGTGGATCTTTTTATCTTTTACAAAACCTCTTATTTTAACTTGTATTTTCATAATTACTAATGAAACTAGGTTTGACAGATATTTTAACATTTCCTTTTGTGAACTGCCCATTCATGCTTTTGTCCACTAGACATTTGTCTTTTATTCTATTGGTTTGTACGGATGATTTATTAGGGTTACTAATCATGAATACAGTGTATCTGCAGCAAATACATTTTTTTAGCCAGGTGTGGTGGTACACACCTGTAATCCCCATGCCTCAGGAGGCTGAGGCAGGAGGATCACACATTCAAGGCCAGCCTGGGCAACTTAGTGAGATCCTATATCAAAATAAATAAATAAATAAATAAATAAATAAAGGTCTGGTGATGTAGCTCAGTGATAGAGCACCCTTGGATTCAATCTCCAGTCCCTTCCCAGCCCCCAAATGCTCTTGAGGTTAAAAATTTCAATCCCATAGCCGGGTGTGGTGGTGTGCACTTGTAATCCCAGTACTTGGGAGGCTGAGACTGGAGGATCCAGGTTCGCGGCCAGCCTCAGCTACTTTAGTGAGGCCCTCCACAACTTGGTGAGACCCTGTTTCAAAATAAAGAATAAAAAAAGGGGCTGGGGGTGTAGCTCGGAGGTAGAATGCCCCTGGGTTCAATCCCCAGTACTGCAAAAATAAAATAAAATAAAATAAAAAATAAAAATTTCAATCCCAGACAGGTGTGGTAGCACATGCCTATAATCCCAGTACTTGAGAGGCTGAAACAGGAGGATCACAGGTTTGAGACCAGCCTCAGCAACTTAGTGAGACTCAGCAACCTAGCAAGACCCCGTATCAAAACAAAAAATAAAAAGGGCTGGGTGTGTGGCTTAGAGGTTGAATACCCCCGAGTTCAATCCTTAGTAACACACACACATACACACACGTGCGCGCGCGCGTGCGTGCCTCTAGTTATCTAATTTTCCTGAAGAGAGCTGAGGAATGTTATATTACTAATTAATTTCTATCATTTTAGCTTTTCATTTTTTTTAATTTACAGGTTTGCTGCCCCAACAGGTGAGGACAGATATTATTTGTTTATGTGATGCTCACGAGGCCTTTAATGCGCTGCCATCCCGAGTTGGCTATTCAGCCCAAACACTCGGCTGGCTCTTCCCGGGCGGAGACGGAGCGGACCCCACTCACAAGCACACGCCCTCAGCGCTCACCTGTGGACCAGGCGCTGCAGGAGCCTAAAAGGTTTCTTTGAAACATGCTTTCAAATCACTGTAACATGACACAGGAATCCTAAACAGTCAATTCCCTCATTAAATAATGGATTTAAAAAACAACCCTTAACTATACAATGTCTGGTTTAATACTGAATCTGATTGGTAACCTGTCCTGCTTCTTCTACCAACTTCTCATGAAAGTAGCTATAAACAGATTAGAAGAGGGAAACACACACACACACACACACACACACACACACTCACTCACACTCACAGAGTAAACCTGTTTTCAAGAATCTTAGCGGGACTTTCATCAGTAGGTCGATTTCACTGACCTGTGAAACTCAAAGTGTAGTGTTCTATGCAGATGTCTCCATGGAAACCAAGCAAACCAGCTAGCTGGAAAAATATATATATTCCATTCTTTTCCCACTGGACTCCCCATAATTCAGAAACACAACGTCCACCCTGAACAGAATCTGGGCAAACTGTGCCTTCTCCCCATGGTGCCTCGTTCCAAAGAAGCCACACTTCTGTTCCCAGAGTCATCTTTACCTTCCCTGACCTCCCGCCATCAGTCTCTCTACACCCCGCCCCGCTCTCAGAAACGGCTGGCCAACGAGAGAGACAGATAGACAGACAAAGAGACAGAGAAAGGAGGGAACCCCCACGGCCCAGTGTCCTTTGGGAACAGCGGCTCCTCAGTACAAAGTTACAGGCATAATTAGGGACTAAAAATTCATGGCAACTACCCAACATGAACACTGGAAACAGCCTAACTCTATTCAAGCACTATAACATGCTTACATAGACTATTTAAATACGGTGGAGAATATGTGAGCGTAAAATTCGATTTTTGTTAAGAAGTGATGAGAAGACGGAGACTGGTGGCCTTTATGTGAGTAGTGACATGATAATCAACGCGTGTCACCGGGCCTTCAGGCCCACAGAGCTTCCATGACTCTAAGTGTTCTACTCCTTATGCTCCTACTTCAGCAAGAGTGTTTATTTTTGAGCAGCAGATGGTCAAAAATAGAATCTGGAAAAAAAACTCACAATATTAAAAGCAGGTCAAGAAAGAGGATTCAGTTTTAAAAAATAAGAAGGTATAAGAATGGGAAGGGAGAGATTCAGGAAGGGGGCAGTCAAACACACAGAGAGGCCAACTTGAGAAAGGTAATCCGGGCTTCATAGGTCTGACTGGTGACAGGTTTCAGGACAACTTCTGTGGGGAGCTGGGGAAGTGGCTTAGTGGTAGAGCGCTTGCCTAGCACGCCTGAGTCCCTGGTTCCATCCCCAGCACCACAAAAATAACTCAAATAAAGAGCTGGGTACGGTGGCACATACCTGTAATCTCAGTACTTGGGAGGCTGAGACAGGAGGTCACAGGTTTGCAGCCAGCCTCAGCAACTTAGCGAGGCCCTCTGCAACTTAGTGAGACCCTGTTTCCAAATAAAAAACGAGAAGGGCTGGGGGTGTAATTATGTGGTAGAATACTCCTGGGTTCAATCTCTAGTACAAAAAAAGAAAGGAAAGAAAGAAAGAAAAGTTTCAGTGGGACTATGGGAAAGTCGGTGTGAAAAAAGCAGTGGACTTAGAAGTAGATGGAAAGTCAGAAGTGGGGAGCGTGGGATGGCTTCCCCTTTAAAAGGTCAGGCCAAATCACCATGCAGAGGAATGAGCCCGTAGGTATTAGTGGAGAGGGACAGCCGGAGGACAAGACGAGGCCAGAGGACAGCACAGCCGTCAGCATCGGACACATGGCGACCCTTATAAACTAAAGGGAAGAGAGCCGGGCTGAGCAGAGGACGGAGACATGGAGGAAAGAACGTTCCAGGTTTCTCGGGAGCAGAGAGATAACGGCTGAGCACCGGCAGAGGGCTGGGTCTCGATCAGCAGAGGACCCAAAGCAGAGGAGGCAGGAGGAGGAAGGTCGTGGTGCCACGCGGCGCCATGTTTGTAGGAGGGGATAGCTAGAGATTGTGCATGCAGGACTCATGAGAGGGTGTGCTGACTAATTGCATACTTGGATAAATACGGTAACACACCATTCATATATAGATCACTCTTTTCAGGGAGCTATCATATACAGAATACCAAAATTATACAAAATAAGTCATCTGTTCTAGACATATGCCCATGTTCATCACTGTGAAGAGTAAGTCTTTATTGGACAAGTTTGGAATGCTGGGCGCCACCTGAACTGGTCCATGCTATGCTCTGAAAACTCCTTGACAAACACACCCCTCGCCAGGCGTGGTGGCGCATGCCTGGAATCCTGGGAGCTCAGATAGGAAAATCGCAAGTTTGAGGCCAGCCTCAGCAATGCAGGGAGACTCTCAGCCATCTCCACCTGTACCCAACCTAGACCCTGTTTCAAAACAAAGAAAATAAAAGTAAAAAGGGCTGGGGGTGTTACTCAGTGGAAGAATGCCCCTGGGTTCAATCCCCAGGACCGCAAAATAAATAACCAACCAACCAACCGACCGACCGACAAACCTCTGGTAGCCATTAGTCTTTTGCCTCTTTCTCACAGAGGCTGACTACAGAAGACGCTTCCAGTGACCATCATTTCAGTTATTTCAAAGCGACATGCATGTGGATTTCCTGTCTCATGAGCATTACATTTGCCCAGAACACGACTTCAACTTGACTTCGCATTTATACCATACTGAGCTTCCCTCAGGTCTAAGAGACCACCCTGCTCCGTCCCACGTGAACTTCATGGTGGGTCCTGAGATCAGCATTTAGTTAGATAAGAATCTATCTTATCTAGTGACTCAAGTGCGAGTCACTAGCAGGTGTGAATTGTGACAATCCACAGTCTCTCCTTCACCTCTGATGACATGCCTTGGGAATATAGGTTGGTCACAGGGTCCTGACAATTCAGGGACAAACTGTGACCACAGTTCAGCCCATCAGAGGTAAGGCCTGGATTTCAGTCGAAGACCAGGGCAGAGAATCGGACTAAGAAAGAAAGAGGAGTGGGCACCAGGAGCCTGGTGTTCTTTTTTTTTTTTTTTTTTGGTACTAGGGATTGAGCCCTTGAGCCCAGGAGTATTGTTTTACCTCTGAGCTGCACCCCCAGCCCCATTTTGTTTTATTTTGAAACAAGGTCTCACTAAATAAATTGCGGAGGCTGGCCTCAAGCCTGTGATTCTCCTATCTCAGCCTCCCAAGTTCAGGGATTATAGGCATGAACCACTCGACCCAGCTGGAAGCCAGGCACTCTTGATTCATGTGTCAATACTGAACTCACACGTACTTATTTTCTGGGTGTCAAATACAAAGCTTTCCAGGAAGCATCAATGGTGTATGACCTGTATCACTCCTCATGCTAGTCTGTGACTGCGTCTCACTGAAGGCTACTGTGTCCACGATGCCAGTCGCCCTCTCTTCCAGGTGTCAGTCTTCTCTCAATGCTTATAATCCAAGTACTTGGGAGGCAGAGACTGAAGGATCCTGGTTCGCGGTCAGCCTCAGCTACTTAGTGAGGCCTCTGCAACTTCGTGAGACCCGGTTTCAAAATAAAGAATAAAAATAGGGCCAGGGGCGTAGCTCGGAGGTAGAACGCCCCTGGGTTCAATCCCTGGCACCACCAAAAAAAAAAAAAAAAAAAAACCATCAACAACGTACCTCCACTTTTGCAAGTAAATAAGTTTGTCCCCGAGTCTCTATCGCACTATAGGGGTCAGCTATGGTGCTGGGACACACACTGTAGTTCTACAAGTTAGTCAAGGGATCTCTAAAACGAGGGTCAACACCCTCTTCACGTGACTGCCATGAGCATACGGGATCAAAGCGCCTGTGTCGGGCACAGAGCAGACAGTGTATAAACGGCAGCTGCCATGATGACATGGCCTTTGGGCTGGGCGTGTGGCGCACGCCTGTGATCCCAGTCTTGGGAGGCTGAGACAGGAGGATTGCAGGCTAGAGGACAGCTTTAGCAACTTAGTGAGGCCCTCAGCAACTTAGTGAGACCCTGTTTCAAAAGATAAAATAGGGCTGGGGGGGGTTGTAGCTCAGAGGTAGAATGCCCCTGGGTTCCATCCCAAGCACAACTAACTAACTAACCAGCTAACTAACTAACTAAATGTCCTCAACTATAGGCAATGCTCAGGAGCCTCAGGACATTAATTATACAAAACCCACCACAGCCCAATATCCCTTTTGACTGAACACACACACATTTAAGCATAGGCATGCATTAAAATGTGCAGAAGCCAGGCATGGTGGCGCACTCCTGTAATCTCAGTACGTGGGAGGCTGAGACAGGAGGATCGCAGGTTTGAGGACAGCTTCAGCAACTTAGCCTCTATATCAAAATAAAAATAAAAAGGGCTATTGTAGCTCAGAGGCAGAATGCCCCTGGGTTCAATCTCTAGGACCAAAATAAATGAATAATACAGAAAACAAATTACAGACCGAAGCGCTAGCGCCGCTGCCCTTGTTAATTTGGTGCATCATTATGTTGTGTGGTTTGAGTTCATCTATGTTGCATTATATACTTTTAGTGTGTGTTTGCCAAAACTCTCCTAAAATTAGTTTAGGGGAAATACATAAAAAAACATATTAAAGGCAAAATCATAAAAAAACAACTTGATTTAAACTTAAGTCATTCCTAAAGAGCTTACCAAGCTTCTAAAAGTATTAAGATTGGTGTTTATGAGGCCGTCCCTTAAAGATACATCTGAAACCAAGAATCCCACGTCAGAGAGCTGTGGCTTCTGCAGAGGCCAGGGACCTTCCTCGCTGAGCCTCAGGCAGCTGCCCAGGGCGCCTGCCGCCATGTCTCCGTCCTCCGCTGCTTGTGGAAAGCCAGCCTTGCACCCGCCCTGCTCAGCCTCACCGAGGGGTCACCAGGGACACACGCGCTTGTCACCTGGGTCACGCAGGAGGACGAGGCCAGCCCGGGTTTCCCAGATGCCTTTCCTTTGTCTCCCCCTTTCTCTCCAGGGACCAGCAGCCAATTTTCTTTATTTTGTTTTTTTTAATATGTTTTTATTGGTGCATTGTAGTCTCACATCACAGTGAGAATCAGTTTGGTGTTAACATATATGCACACAGCACTTGGTGTCCCTCCCCCCCATATCCCCCCCAAATGTAGCACTGAGAATGATATTGGTATAATCTCATATGTACACATTGTTTATGACAGTAATTCCATAGATTCACTTCCCTTGTACCCCTTCCCTTGTACCACTGAGGGTTCTCTGTTGTCATTGGAGTCCCTTTTGTGTCCCCACTACTCTCTAGGTTGTGCATATTAATGAAAACATATGTCCCTTTTTTTGTGATTGGCTAATCTCACTTAACATAATGTTCTCCAGATCTTTCCATTTTCTTGCAAATGCTGTTATTTTGTTCTTCTTTATTGCTGAGTAGAATTCCTTTGTGTGTATTTCCCATAATTTTGTAATCCACTCATCTGTTGATGGACATCTAGGTTGGTTCCATAATTTGGCCACTGTGAATTGTGCTGCTATGAACATGGGATTGAAACCAGAAAACTACAGTGATATATGCATACCCAATTTTCCAAGTATTGTTATTTGATTTGCCTTCTGATGACCCTCTCAAAAGTCGGGACTTTTGTTTTTCTCTACTTTTTCTTTTGCAAAGACCCCTTTGGAAGCTTGAGTTGTTGACCCACAAAAGCACCTTTTATTGGGTGGGGGACTCTGATTTACACAGAAATTTCAAATGGGTCCAAGGAATGAGCAGGCAGGGTAGGGCAGTTCCCATGTAGATCAAGCAATGCTGTTGTACGTGTGTGCAAATGTATCATTGCGCATCTCACTATGGTATGTGATGGCAATGCACCACAAACAAACAAACAAACAAACAAATAAATAAATAAATAGATAGATAAATAAATAAAATAAGCCAGGCGTGGTGGCACATGCCTGGAATCCCAGTACTTGGGAGGCTGAGACAGGAGGATCGCAGGTTCGAGGCCAGCCTCAGCTACTTAGCAAGGCCCTCAACAACTTAGCGAGATTCTGTTTCGAAATTTAAAAAATAAATAAATAAAAATAAATCGGGCTGGGGAATGTACTAGGAGGGACTCAATACCCAGTATCACAAATAAAAAAAATAAATGAAGGGAAATTTTAAAATAAATAAGTACATAAAGGAGAGGGGCTCCACAGCAGGCCAGAGTGGGGAAGGGGCCCGGCTCCCGTCCCCGGCCTCTGCAGAGCGTCGTTGTACAGCGCTCTGTGACGGCCAGGCCTTTTCTCTAGAATCTTGCTTTTTACTGATAAATACTGTGAACATTACGTTCACTCGTGAGAATGTCTGACTCATCTTAGGGAGCAAACGCGGGCTCCCTGTGTTTTAAATTTGAACCAGCTGACAAGCAGTCCCTCTACTTTAAAGAAGGTGGCACACATCCAACCTTCTGGAAGTCTCTCCGGGAGGCACTATTTCCAAATCGGAGGCATTTGGTAGTCCTAAGCTGGAGGTGGCGCTGTCTTGGGCTGACACAGGGTTCCCTCTCCCCTGGGGGGTTTCCTGGAGCACAGCTCGTGGGGCGGCCAGCAGGGCCTGGGGCTCCCTGCCAGCTGGGGCGGATAACTCCCCATGCCCCGTGAACCTTGCTTTGTGCTGAGCGGACCTTAGGCTGCATCGGAGATACAAAAGCTGCATTTTTAGAGGGACAAAATGCTTTTGAAGAGGCAGGAGGTCAAACCCGAAGAACTCAGGCATGGATTGATGTATTTAGTCTCGGGAAGGCTGGAATCTCAAAAGCTTCCAATTCCTTAATGAGAATGCCACCGCACAGCCCGTCAGACGCCACCCACAGGG
The DNA here is from genome assembly GCA_004027185.1 of Glis glis. Taxonomy (NCBI): domain Eukaryota; kingdom Metazoa; phylum Chordata; class Mammalia; order Rodentia; family Gliridae; genus Glis; species Glis glis. Next base: position 86,745 of record PVJS01000168.1, on the reverse strand, counting down.
CAGGGAAGCGGTGGCTCACACGCAGCCACTCGGGGAGAGGACGGAGCCTTTGTCTTTGAAACACATGTCTACATTTCCATGTTACAGAAAGGAAGACGGGGACTCGGAGGGGAAACCAGGAGCCTTCAGATCACAGGGAGAGCTGTCGATTCTGATTAAGGGGTGGAGTGTAGCATGCTTACAATCCCAGTACTTGGGAAGCTGAGAGAGGAGGATTGCAGGTTAGAGGCCAGCCTCAGCAACTTAGTGAGACCTTGTTTCAAAATTTAAAAAAAATATTAAAAACAGGGTTGTGGGTGTAGCTTAGAAGTAGAATGCCCCTGGGTTCAATTCCCAGTACAAAGGAAAAAGTATAAGAAGACTCATCAAGCCTGTCAAACCACATAAGTCTTAACAGAAGAGAAACCTACACCTGTAATCCCAGTACTTAGCAGGCTTAGACAGGAGGATCACAGGTTTGAGGCCAGCCTCAGCAACTTAGCAAGACCCTCGGTAACGTAGTAAGACCGTTTCAAAATAAAAAATAAAATAGAGCTCTGTAGTTCAGAGAGAGAACATCTCTGGGTTCAATCCCCAGTTCCTCCCCTCCAAAAAAAAAAAAAAAGGAGGGTGTGGTGGCACTAGCCTGTAACCCCAGTACTTGAGAGGCTAAGACAGGAGGATCACAGATTTGAGGCCAGCCTCAATGACTTAGTGATACCCTGTTTCAGTGAATGAATGAATGAATGAATAGGACTGGAGTGTAGCTCTGAGGTAGAAGCTCTTGGGTTCAGTCCCCAGTACCAAAAAACAGAGAGAGAGAGAGAGAGAGAGGGAGAGGGAGAGGGAGGGAGGGAGGGAGAGGGAGGGAGGGAGGCAGGCAGACACAGAGACAGAGAAAGAAACAGAGGTGGCGCATCGGGGCAGAGAGGGGCTGCTGTTTGCTCCCCACGTTCTCTCACCAGCTCAGGCCTCTGGGAGCGATGTCATGAACACAAACGCTCAGTTTCATACATTGTGAGCTCTCTGTTCCACCCAGGGCTACTCGTTTCCCTTTCAAAAGGAGGAGGCCCAAGTTTTATTTCACTTTTTAAATCCTGAGTTCTTACATGCTATAAATAAAGCAAATAGCTTTGCTGCAAATGAATAAATGTCATAAATATGGAACAAATGATTTAGTCATCCAAGTCCCCAGCCTTAACCCCATCACATCCTCTGCCACACGTACATAGGAGGCCAACATTCTAACAGCCAGAAGTTCCCCTTATTTATTAGCAACCTGAAGAGATTTGTGGCCACCTTCTTACAGCATCCATTTCTCCTTGGCTTTACCGGCCAGCGTGTCTCTTCCCAAGCCGTAATTCATAACAGAGCACGTTCAGAGCGGCCTCGAGGCGCCTGGGACTGGAGGCGCAGGGGTGCAAGTCCCATCCTGGTGTCTCGGAGCCCAACCTTCTGTGACTTATTTGTGCCGCGCTTTGCCAGCACTCCCCCTGGTCCCTGTCTAATGGTTTAATTCAGATGCATTAGCGGGAAAAGGAGAGAAGTTTCTGGTTTGTCTCCAAGCTGACATGGAGATTTACGGCCCTTCGCTGAGGCCTGGGCCGCCTGCAGCCTCCAGCTGTTGCTGAAAAGGCATCCATACATCTGTCACGTAAACACGCCCGGCACTTAGCACAGCTGCAATACACATTAGTCACAGAATACTCTGGTCTCTGCGATGAGCAGAAACATCTCAACCCACTGCCCTTCAGAAACGGAGAGCTCAGTGAAAGAAAGTACTGGAAAACTAGCGTGTGAGCAAGCTGTCAGCACGCACAGACATGGCTGAGAGGCTCTGGTGCGGGGTGAGTGGGCACACGCACGGTGCAAGGCTGCGGCACGTCTGAGTGGTGCGGACTGGCGGGAAGAAACGGAATTGTTTTTACCGGTAAAAACAACCCCTTCTCAGGCATCTTCGAGTGAGACTGGAATATTTGAAGGAAGGAGGAAAAACTCTTCCTGATGGCTTCCCGTAAACAATATTGTGCAGTTCAGAAGTGGCACTGCGGGCCGTATCCGCTTGGCAGGAGCAGGTGCTGGGCCTACAGTCTGTGAGGGCTGGGGAGGAGGCGGCCGTGGGCAGGACTCCCAGGGGAGGTGCTGCGCCGCCCGTGTGGGTCCCACGCGCAGTCCTCAGGACAGACGCTGAATTCTTGCCTAGAATTTTCAAGAACTCTTCCACAGTGTTGAAAGGAGTTTAAAGCAATAGGCGGGTTGATGGGATGTTCACGTGGGTATGCTCCAGCCAGGAGCAGCTGGGTTTATAAAAGCAGGCGTGGCTCCTCACTGGGAGAGGGGGTGTTTATTGAGCCCTCTGTACATTGCCATGAACAGAACATGCCTTAGCTCATGGTACTGGGGATTGAATCCAGGGCGTTCTATCTCCAAGCTATACCCCAGTCCTATTTAATTTTGTACTTTGTGAATCAGGGTCTTACTAAGTTGGGGTCTTCTTACTAAGTTGCTGAGTGTCTCGCTAAATTGCTAAGGCTGGCCTTGAACCTGCGATCCTCTGGTCTCAGCCTCCCAAGTACTGGGATGACAGGCGTGCACCTGTAATCCTATATCCTATGACTTTTGAGGAAAGATTTGACAGTGGGTCCTAATGGTAAGTAACTCATTTAAAATGGTAGCCCTAAAATGCTCCCTTTCGCACACTGTCCTCGGTTGGCATTTTTGGAGACATCTTGGGAAGTCTCTGTCCAGGGTCCAAGATTCCCCTTGCTTTTCAGAGCGGGAGAAGCGGTGTTCTGTCCAGGCAACTTCTGGTGCCGTGAGTGCGGGTCTGCGTTCCCAGCAGGTCCCTGGAGCTGAGAGTGACGCTTCTTTCTTTAAACGTGCAAGTCTCACCTTGGGGCGTTGCCTTCCTTTCTGCTCGAACAGTTTTGGCATTAGAGTTCTGAAATTGTGATGTCTATTCCTGTTTGTTTGTTTGTTTGTTTTTCCTGTAATGCAAACTTGACAGGTCATAAGCCTTCACTGGATATATAAAGGCGGAGCTTGCTTTGAAGGTCTCCTGGAGTCTGGACTTACTGAGATTTCTTTGTAACATACTCCTTCAAAAATCAACATAAAAAATAAAAAGGGGAAAAAACCATAGGAAGAGGGTTCAGAAACCACCAGCTGTAGCTGTCGTAAGCTCCCGGCCACTGGCATTACTCAGGCCCAGGCAATGGAACACCCAGCCCACTGGAATATATCTTTGCTAGAGAGAAGAAAAACAAAAGATGGCAAGCTATGTTTCACCAGGTTCTGCTTCGAATGCGCGACTGTGCAGAGGTCTCGAGCCAGCACGCGCAGCCAGTGGATGGCTGGGCTGGCAGAGCCCACGAGGACCCGCGGCCTCCGGCTCACTCCCTAGTGCTCCCCGAGGGTCCTCCTGGGCCTCCTCCCTGGAGAGCCCTGGAGGTCTGGAAAGCCTCTGCCCGTGTTTAGAATTTTCCTCTCAGTCCACTCTGTTTTCTCCATAACGACAACGCCTAAAACAGACCCTCCAGCTGACTGTCACCAAGAGAAATGAATATTTAGTTTAGGAAGGGTAAACTATTTACTAGAAAATGACACGCAATGGCCAGGAGGTGGCATGCCATTCAACAGGCTCCTGACCGTGCCCCAGGGGAGCCTGGAGCCTGAAGCGACTTTGGCAATGAATGGAAGGTCACCCACCGCCACTGGCCCGGCCCTGGACGGACCTCCGCGTTCTTTCAAAGCAAAGGCGCGGAGGGACAGAATTCTCCCTTGATTCTGAGTGGCGCGTCTTAACCGGGGTGGCCGGAAGCTTCGGGAGCTCTGCTCTGCGGAGCAGCCTGTGCTCATGGTGCTATCTCACACGTCCTAATCCCTCGGGGGACGTGGACAGAGGCTGTCCCCTGTGCTTGGCACTTGGCGGCCGTCGGGAGCTCCCACATGTTCTGATCCCTGCCGACAGCACGACCTCGTGACAACAAAGTCCTTGTGCTCCCCGTGGCAGAAGCTACTCTAAAACGGACCCGATTCAAGAGTCAGACTGCATTCCCGTAAAATGACACTTTCCCCTTTATTCTCCTCATTTCACTAGTATCGCATCTCCAAGATGTGGAGAACTTCCTCCCAACACCGCCTCCTCCGCCGCCCATTCTAGTTCCTCCTGGGCCGGTCACAATGCTCTAGGAGTCTCTCTTCCTCCCCTCCCCAGACGTTTCGCTGAGTGACAATTGTGGTCTCAAAGGTTTTGCCATAGCTTGTGGTTATGTAGGAAAATGGGAAATTAAGTCACATTATTCTTTTAAAAACGGCTTTAATTCAATCGGTTGTAACACAGATAGCGAGTGGCCTCAGGGAGCAGAGGAGAGATGAGAGAGATGACTTCCAGCAAGAAACTACTCAGGCGGCCTTCAAGTCATTCATGTACACACACACACACACACACACACACACACACACACACACACAGAGCACGCACACAGGTTCTGCTTCCATTAATCAAATACTTCAGCATCTGCAATGGCAGGTGAGGATCTTATAATCAATTGCACTTCATAATTCACCAAAATGGGAAGGAAGACCTCTATGCACTAATAGAAAGAACATCAAATTTGGGATCAGAAGATGTGTAGTTAAATCTTAATTTAGCCGGGTATCTCAGTACTTGGGAGGCTGAGAAAGGAGGATCACAGGCTCGAGGCCAGCCTCAGCAATTTAGCAATTTCAAAGAAAAAAAAAAACTTTAAAAAACAGCTGGGGGTGTAGCTCGGAGCTAGAATGCCCCTGGGTTCAATCTTGAGTACAAATGTTTTTTGTACATATATATTTCACATATATATTTTCACATATATTTTTGTACATATATATTTGTTTTCATATATATATGTTTCACGTATATATTTCACAGCATTTATCCTGCACCATATATATATATATAAGGTGTATGTATATATATATATATATATATATATATATATATACCTTAATTTAACCCACAGACTGTGTCCTTGTCTCTGAGCCTCAGGCTTCTGGTCTGGATGATGGGGACACTAATCCATCCTTCTTTCTGGTGATTTTTAAGATAAATTGGAATAACAATGTGAAGGGTACTTGCAAATATCTAAATGATGTAGAAATGTAAAACACGAAAGAACATGGATCTATCTGGCATCTCACAGGTATTAATAGAAGCAAGATCTGACAGCAAGCAAACACCTATTTTAAGCACTGACTTCTGCCAAAACTCCAGGGCCAGACAGCGGAAGGAAAGGCTCACAAATCAGACTCCGAAAGCCTCTCCTTAGGAAGTCAGCAAAGATTTCCTATTTTTAGCCCTTGGTTTTAATTAGCTTTGAATGATTCAAAAAAATTCAGGCTTCATCTGTGATGAATAAAATATATTGTTCTAATCAACGACAAGGAACATATTTATTTTTCGTGACCAGAAAAAAAAGAGAGAATATTCAATGAATTTATGAAGTAATTTGTTTTGAACAATGAAGATGATCTTCCAAAAACAAATTTCCCAAACTCCAAAGAGATCAGCAGGTAACAATTATGCACATTTTAGACATGAGTTTACATTCTTAATGTGGTTTCTGGAAAAACTCTTCAAAAATTAGGAGCTGTTAGCCAGGCTCAATGGCACACACCTGTAATCCCAGCACTTGGGATGCTGAGGCAGGAGGACCAGGAGGTTCAGAGGCCAACCCCAGCAACTTTAGGGAGACCCTGTTTCAAAATAAAAAACTAAAAAAAGGGCTGGGGGGTGTAGCTTGGAGGTGGAATACCCCTGGGTTCATACCACCAAAAATAAAAAATAAAAAGTAGGAACTGTAAAGAACCTTCCATTTTAGGTTGTACCAAAAATTTAATTCCACACCACCGTTTAGTTCCTGAATATTTGTGCATTTACACCAACAGGCCGGCTGGAACTGACAGCGTAGAAGCAGAAGGAATTTACGCTCCATACCACCATGCAAAGCGCACGCGCAGCTCGCTTCGGCAAAGGAGGGGCGTGCGTGTGAGCTGATTTTCATCAGAGACACAATCCCGAGGCGCTTCCCCAGTTTCCTGCTGCGGAGCCACGCTGCGGAGCTCTGCTAGCGCCTTGGCCGCCCGTGTCTCTGGTTACCACGGGGGTTGTTGTTTATTGAGATAAACGTTTAAGCAAGCGTGTGCTGGCGAAGTCGGTGCGTTCCAGGGGTGGAACTGTGAGTACCTGGCTGTCCTGCCATGAACAGGTAACAAGGACAGCTCTGCCCCGAGACACTGGCACACTGGCAGGTGGGCAAAGCAATTCCCCGGTGGTGCTGGTCTAGCTCCCGGTGTCACAGCATTTATGCTGTGCCCGTGCCAACACAAATAGAACCGAACCCTGCCCTAGAGTCCCGGAGCGGTCTTCTAGTGAGACTTCATACAGAGTCGACGCCAAGTTCCTCATAGGATTAGTATGCCCGGACTTTGTGAAGACCACTGGGCCAGCGTTATTGCTGAGGCCAGGCGTGGTGGCGCGCCCCTGTCCTCCCAGTACTTGGGAGGCCAAGACTGGAGGATCACAGGTTCCAGGTCAGCCTTGGCAACTTAACGAGGCTCTCAGCAGCTTAGAGCGATCCTGGGCCAAAATAAAAAATCAAAAGGGCTGAGGGTGTAGTTTGGAGGTAGAACGTCCCTGGGTTCCATCCCCAGAAACACAGGGAAAAAAAAATCACCATCGCATTGTGCCTGCTGCTAATGCTGTGTCCAAAAGGATTCAGACTGACCTGTGTTGTCATCACCACCCAGGAACAAGATGGTAGGGCGAGCACACAGGGCCTGACACAGCCTCGAGATACCAACGGTTCTTAGTGTGTACTAAAAATATCCTCACACTTGTGCATGACCAAACTGACCTGGGTCCATTGACAACATTACAAAGTAGTTTTAAAATGAAGTATGCAAACATAAGGCACTTATTTGTGCCAGAAGGCTCAACGAGGCAACTTCAACAATTATCCCAACTGATTTTGTGTGAGTGTGTGTGCAGTACCGGGGATTGAACCCAGGGGCCTTCTACCTCTAAGCTACACCCCCAGCCCTATTTTATTTTTTATTTGGAAAAAGGGTCTCACTAAGTTGCTGAGGGTCTCACTAAGTTGCTGAGGGTGGCCTTGAACCTGTGATCCTCTTGTCTCAGTCTCTAAAGTATTGGGATCACAGGCATGCGCCACTTTACCCAGCAGAATGTTAGCTCCTTGAGAGCAAGAATTTATGTTTTTGTGGTTGTTGTTTTTTGTTTGTTTTGGTGCTGACAACTGAACCCAGAGGCATCCTACCTCTGACCTATACCCCAGCCCTATTTTAATTTTTTATTTTGAAACAAGATTTTGCTAAGTTGCTGAGGTTGGCCTCGAACCTGTGATCCTCCTGTCTCAGCCTCCCAAGTACTGGGATCACAGGCATGCGCCACCATGGCCTGCTGTTGTGTTGTGTTTAAGATACCATTTCCCCAGCATCTGGAATGGTGCTCACACCTGGTGTGAGGGACAAATAAATAGAGACCTGACTGATGTGTTCCATCATGGTGTGACATTTTGGTGCGGGGTTTCTCTTTGTTTACTTTCAGTTCCCATGATGATTCTATGAAATTCATGTGTGAGGCTTTGACTGACTTGGCTGCCTGGGAATGAGTTTTTATCTGATGAGTCTTATCATGTTCCGGTTCCATGATTCTCAACCAACCCCAGCACCCCACTAATAATAATACTATTAAGTTGCATTTATTTATTTATTTATTTATTTATTTGTTTATTTGGGGTACTGGGGATTGAACCCAGGGGCGTTTTACCTCTGAGCTATACCCCCGGCCCTATTTTTTATACTTTATTTTGAAACCGGGTCTCACGAAGTTGCAGAGGGCCTCACTAAGTAGCTGAGGCTGGCCGTGAACCCGGATCCTCCGTTCTCTGCCTCCCAAGTATTGGGATTACAAGTGTGCGCCACCACACCTGGCAAATTGCATGTTTAAAAAAAATCAACAAACAAACCAGCTGTAATGGTGCATGCCTATAATCCCAGTATTTGAGAGGCTGAGACAAGAGGATCGCAAGTTTGAGAGTAGCCTCAGCAACTTAGCCAGACCCTGTTTCAAAATGAAAAAAAAAATTTAAAAGGTCTAGAGATATAGCTCAGAGGTAGAATGCTTGTGGGTTCAATCCCCAATACCAAAATAAGAAAAAAATCAACATATAAAAATCATTGGCCTTTTATACACTAACAATGACTTATCTGAAAAAGAATTTTTTATTCAAAATAAAAAATCAAAAGGGCTAGAGGTATAGCTTCGAGATAGAATGCTCCTGGGTTCAATACCCAGTACTAAATAAATAAATAACCAGCATACAAAACTCAGTGGACATTTATATACTAACAATGAACTATCTGAAAAAGAAATTTAGGAAAGAATTCCATTTAAAATAGCATCCAAAATTAAATAGTTAGGAATAAATTTAATCAAGTGAGGGAAAGATCTATACACTGAAAACTGCAAAACATTGATGAAAGAAATCAAAGAACAATCTATTTCAACAACAAAAAAAATGGAAAGGCATACCATGTTCATGGATTAGAAGAATTAGTACTGTTAAAATTTCCATATGTTCCAAAGCAATCTACAGATTCAACAAATTCCCTATCAAAATTCCCATCTCATTTTTCATAGAAACAGAGAAAGAAATCCTGAGCTTCATATGGAGTCACAAAAGTCCCCTAATAGGTAAAGAAATCTGGAGCAAATAGAACTAAACTGGAGGGACTGCACTTCTTGACATCAAAGTACAGTGTATTACAAAGCTCACTGCTCTCACCAGAGCAGCATGGTACTAGCGTAAGAAGAGATATATCCCCCAAAGGGACAGACCTGAAAGCCCAGAAATAAACTCAAATATTTATGAACAATTGACTTTAGATAAAGGTCAAAAACTCACAATGGGGAAAAAATAGTCTCTTCAATAAATGATGTTACAAAAACTGGATATAAACACGCAGAAGAAAGACATTGGACACTTATCTCATACTGTATACAACAATCAATTTGAAATTGCTAAAAGTAAGTACTGAAACAGTAAAGCTACTATAAAAAAAAACAAAGGAGAAAAAACAATACCACACTGGTCTAGGCAAAATTTCTTGGCTAGGACTGCAAAAGCATAGGCAATTAAACCAAAATGAGACACATGGGATTGCATCAAAGTAAAAATCCTCTGCCCAGCAAAGGGAGCAATGAACAAAGGAAGAAACAACCCACAGACTGAGAGGAATTCTTTGTACATCATGCATCTGATACAGGGATAATAACCAAATCACATAAAGAACTCAATAGCAGGAAAACAAATAATCTGATTAAAATCTGGGCAAAGGACCTAAATGGATATTTCTCCAAAGATATAAAGCAAACAACAGATTTGCAAAAAATGCTCAGCATCTCTAATCAATGGGGGAATGCAAATTAAAATCATAATGATATATTACTTCACACCTGATTAAAGAGATGAGTAAGTATTGCTGATGATCGGGAGAAAGGGGAACCCTGGTAACTATGGGCAGGAATGTAAATTAGTATGATTATTTCAGAAAATAGTACAAAGGGTTCCCAAAAAACTTAAACCATATGATCCAGCAATCCTACTCGTGGTATATAGTCTGATCCCCCAAATTGCCACTGAATTAGAACTATTTCCAGATGCTCTATTTAATGAAAAGAATTCAAAAACAACGCAGAAAGATGGCGGGCCGAGGCTCAGTTTGCAGGAGGTGAGATAACAGCATCACCATCCTTCTACTCATCCATTCTGCATCTGTCTCTGGCTCAGCTCTTCCCTGGGAATCACGCCCTCGCCAGAGCTTCACACTGACACCTGGCACTTTCTTTGCAAGTTTTCTCAATTCCCCCGCAGCATCCTTTGGATAAATGCAGAGCTAGTGAGTCCAGGAGCTGCACACGTGCTCTGTCCTTGCTCCCAGGTTGGCGTCTTAAGGTCAGTTCTCCTCCAGTCTCTGCAGGTGGGATGGTTTCCCTGCCAGTCTTTTCATCACTTCTGGGGACTTTATGATGTTCTACAGCCAGGCATTCTTTATTTTCTTTATTCAACTGTGTTACATTTCCCCTTTTTCTTCTACTTTTCCTTTAACCATGCACAAATTATTTTCTCTATAAACAAGCTCTCCATAATCACCCTGAGATACAGTGCCAGCTCAGTATCTTTTTCAATTTGTCATTTCATCCTCCAGATATATTAGTTGTCAGGCATAGGTGGTGCCTGCCTGTAATCCTGGTACTTGGGAGGATGAAACAGGAGGATTGCAGGTTCAAGGCCAGCCTCAGCCAACTTAGCAAGACCTCCAGCAACTCAAAAAGACCCTGTTTTGAAATAAAAAGTAAAAAGGGCTGGTGGTGTAGTTGGAGGTAGAATGCCCCTGAGTTCAATCCCCAGTACAAAAAAAAAAAAAAAAAGAAAGAAGGAAAGAAGATATATTAGTCATTTAACCTCTTTACCTAGAAGGGTCATGGCTGGTAGGATCCTTCCCAGCCATAAATTCTGTGAGTCCACACTAGCAACTTAAGGGCTCACTTTTACTTTCCCACTGGGGTGTAAACTGATAGCTACTGGTTGTAAGAACCATAAAAGCTCCATTCAATCATGAAATGCATACACCTCTATCATTTTATGAACTCTAAATGATTAGAATTGACTCTGGGGCTATAAACAGACTTAGAAACATTCTACCCATCAAGATTAAATAGAAATACCCTTAGCAGTTCACTCTGAGATCTTGGATAGCTCTGCAAACAGCAGTACCCAGCCTGTGGACTCCAAGCAACATTTCTACATCCTGCCGAGGCCTATTTTTAGAAGTTCACCAAATATCTGTTAAATTTAAAGGCAAGATATCGATCAGATGCATAGCAGCTGGAAAAGGTCAAAAATGATTTTCCACATTCATTGGCTATGCTAGACAACAATAAGAAAAAAACATAATTTCCTTTTGGCATTTATCTTCTGTTTCCCCCAAAAAATAGATGGCCCACTGATAACACCCCGCCTAAACCACAGTTTCACTTTCTACGGTTTCAGTTATTTGCAGTCAACCACCATCTGAAAATATTACATGGAAAATTCCAGAAATAAACAGTTCATAAGTTGTAAATTGTGCATTGTTCTGGGTGATGAAATCTCATATCGTCTTGTGCCACCCTTCCCGGGACATGAATACCTCTTTGTCCAGTGTATCCATGCTGTATACACTACCCACCCACTAGTTACTTAGTACAGAGATACCCTAAAGGTATCTCTGTGTTTGTGTTCAAATAACTCTTGTTTGACTTAATAATGGCCCAAATGCAAGAGTAGTGATGCTGGCAATTTCAATAGACTATTGTTATGATCGTTCTTTTTTATTAGTTGTTACTAATCTCCTATTGCACCTAATTTATAAATTAAAAGTTATCATGGGTATGTATTATTGGAAGAAAACACAGTGCCTATAGGGTTTTCCTATAGGGTTTTGTACTATCCATGTTTTCAGGCATCTACTGGGGGTTGTTAGAACATATCCCCACCAATAAGGGGGCTACTATCATTTTTCATACTGACTTAATTCATGGAAGAATCAGAGATTCAAAAAAACTAATGAATTGAAGGTAAACTGAGTCTGGAAGTATACAGTATAACATTAGGTGTGTGTGTGTGTGTGTGTGTGTGTGTGTGTGTGTGTTACTGGAGATTAAACCCAGGGGCACTCTACCTTTGAGCTACACCTTAGTCCTATTTTATTTTTTATTTTGAAACAGGGTCTCCCTAAGTTGTGCATGGCCTCACTGAGATGCTGAGTCTGGCTGTGAACCTGAGATCCTCCTGTCTCGGCCTCCCAAGTACTGGGATTACAAGCGTGCGCCACCATGCCTGGCTCTGACATTACCTTAACAGAGGCTATCTATCAGTTTGATGGTTTGGCTCTGCGATGAGGACGATGAACTCATCCATAGATGCTGATTCGGGGTGTTACCATCTGCGATTTTCATTCTTCCAAGACCCACATTTGTTACCTGAATTTTGGGTTTACAAATTTATTCAGAATTTTCTCCAAATAGCATCTCAAGTTTCACAATAAAAATAAATGTAGGGGCCTGAGTAGAAAGCAAGAGAAAGAGAGGAGGAGGAGGAGGAGGAGGAGGAGGAGGAGATGCATTAGAGAGATAGGCTCTGCAAGGTACCCAGGAAACCAACCAAAGGTCCACTCCGTCAGTCCTCGGAGGAGACTGCCCCAGAATTAGTGAAGCTCGTCTATTAGTATCAAAAGGATTGTTTAATCAATTATGATGGCAAAACCTAATAGATTTTTTTTGGGCGGAAATCCACTCTTCAAAGTCTCTATGCAGAATAAACTCCAGATGAATTAAAAGAGTCGCATATATTTTAAATTATAAGAACCAGGAAGAGCTGGGTGCGGTGGCACATGCCTGTAATCCCAGTACCTTGGGGGGCTGATTTCGATATTCTTGAACTCTTAGCTGGAGTAATTGGGCAAGTCAAGGAAACTAAAGGAATACAAATAGGGAAAGAAGACGCGACATTATCTCTGTTTCCCCCGCACTGTGGAACCACCACTTCTAACTAGTTCCATAACATTTTTGGCACTCCAGAAAAAGCCCGCACACCCACTAATAGACACCCCCACGCCCTTCACCCCACAGCCTCTGGCCGCAGTGATCTGCCTTCTGTGTCTATGTTCTGTTTTGGATATTTCATCTAAATGGAATCAGACAACGTGTGAACTTCTGTATCTGTCTTCTTTACTTTGCATGATTTTTCTCCAAGTTCAACCATCCTGCAGCATTTATCAGTACACCCTTCTTTTTTTTCTTTTTTTGCAGTACCGGGGATTGAACTCAGGGGCGTTCTACCTCTGCGCTACACCCCGGGCCCTATTTTTTATATTTTATTTTGAAACCGGGTCTCACGAAGTTGCGGAGGGCCTCACTAAGGAGAGAGAGAGAGAGAGAAACAGGGAGAGAGAGAGCGAGCTGAGGCTGGCCGCGAACCCGGATCCTCCGGTCTCCGCCTCCCAAAGTACTGGGATTACAAAATTACAATGTACCAATAAAAGTATAAAAAAATCCCTAATTTTCTTTATGGTTGTGCCATATCTGCTTTTTGGAAAAAACATTCTCAAAATTAGCAATGCAACTTATAATAATCGTTTTTTTAATGAATGGTATTTAAATGTCTTAATAATGGAAAAAAACAGTGATTTTTTGAGGTATACCTATAAAAATAAAGGCGATATTGCAATAAAAATATCATCTTCCTGATTCTGCAAAACTGAACAATGAAGGAAACCTCTGTGTTTTCTATCTTGGCTCGATTCCCATGGTTTATATGGTGGGTGCTTTAGTTCTTGTTACAACCGTCAGTCAGCAGGGGAGACGTGCAGAGACACGCGGCCGCTGGGGGCTGCAGCCATCGGGCCTGACTCCACTGAACGGCTCAAGAGAGACTTGCCGTCCCCAAACCAGAGATGACATACCGAATAATTATGCAAGGTAAAGAAAAGATATTTGAAGCAGTAGTCATCAATAACATCATGTTTGCAAAGCAGATACTCAAAATAAGTGATAAATCAATATGCAAAACGCTCATCTATAAATGGATTAAACAGCTTTACAGTGATATTTTTAATATTAACATTCTATATACTGCATTCTGCAACAGCAATCACTAGGAAATGCCTCTCAAAATGAATTTAAAGTGTTAATTATATTGGTAACCTCTCTGCCAATCTTCTTGATCCCTAAATATATTATAATGCTCAAAATCAAGAGGAATTATCTAACTCCAAACTTTTTTTTTTTTTTGGTACTGGGGATTGAACCCAGGAACATTCTACCTCTGAGCTACACTCCAGCGCTATTTTATTTTTATTTTTTTCTTGTTGTTGTTGTTGTTGTTATTGTTTGGCACTGGAGATTGAACCCAGGGGCACTTTACCTCTGAGCTATACCTGCAGTCCTATTTTATTTTTATTTTGCTGTTGTTATTATTATTATTGTTGTTGTTGTTGTTATTGTTTGGCACTGGAGATTGAACCCAGTGGCATTCCACCTCTGAGCTACACCTCCAGTCCTATTTTATTTTTATTTTGTTGTTGTTATTATTATTATTTGGCATTGGAGATTGAACCCAGGGGCACTCAACCTCTCAGCTACACCCCCAGACCTTTTTTATTTTTTTGAAACAGGGTCTCACTAATTGCTGAGATTGGTCTCAAACCTGTGATCCTGCTGTCTCAGCCTCCCAAGTACTGGGTATTATAGACATGCACCACCAGGCCTGGCCAACTCCAAACTTCTGTTTATAGGAAAAATGTTTTTGTTATGAATACACATACATAATCCTAAAATGCATTCTAGCTCTGTAGGTAGCTCTGAAGTAACTAAGCTTGTGTTACGGAGCGCGTACTTTCTGGAACATCAACTACGCTCAGCCCAGCTGTGCAGCTCCCACCACGCCCTTGAAGCGCCTTGAAGCGCCCTTCCCCTCGGGGAGCCCTGGCACGCAGTGACCGCCCAGGCTGTCTGTCTGTATTTTGAGGTGGCCTTCACTCCCGTGCCACACAGACTTGCCTTAGTGCTCTTAGTGTAAATAATTTACACTAGAAATGCTGCGTCATGCAACTGAGGTTAGGGAAACGGTTACTTAAGCAAACAAAATCAATCCCAGATCATTTTAGGTTTCCTGCTCTGTGATTTGTCTTTTGGCAAGGACAGTGGGCATGGGGTGGGGTGGATGAGCATGAGGGGTTCGGTGTGACCCTTAGTCATTTGGGGCTCCTGCCCCTCCCAGTGTCATTAATGAGACCCCCTTGTCATAGCCCATGCACTCATCTCTTTCTTCTCTTCCCCTCTTTGCTACTTCTAACTTGCTTTCTCGTTTATATTTTTCACTCACAATGACCCCAGATTGTGTGGGGAGAAGCCTAGAAACACAGGTTCTGTTCAGCTCTCCCCCACCTGGCTGAGCCCAGCGGCCTGAACCTGCTTACACAAGCCGTGCAGGGCCCCAGGCCGTCCTGCCTGCTAAGGCCTCAGCACTATGGCTCTTTTTTTTTTTTTTTTTTTTTTTTGGGTGCTGGGGATTGAACTCAGGGGTATTCTACCTCCGACCTATGTCCTTTTAATTTTTTTATTGGAAACAGAGTTTTGCTAAATTGCCGTGGCTGGCCTAGAACCTGCAATCCTGCTGTCTCAGTCTCCCAGGCACTGGGATTGCAGGTGTGCGCCTGACTTTTGTTGCTGGCAGGGTGGGATTCAGAGAGAATCGCACCAAGTGTGACGGGCGTGTATGTTTGTATCACTTTGAACCTCACCAAGATGTATAATTACAACACACCAATAAAAGATAAGGAGCTACATAAAGAACAGAAAGAGAGAGGGATCCTGGACAGGCCAGTGCTAACGCTCTGTGCAGCCAGGTCCTCTTAGAGACATCGCTCCATCACCCAGTCCCTACCCCGGGTGCTGCACACGCAGGCGCTGCATTTACACAGCGCGGGGAAGGCGCAGCCCCGCAGAGCAGGTGCTACCAGGACAAGTGATAATAAAATGCCTGAATAAAGTGATTCCCGTCTTCAGCGGCATCAAGCCTGGTGACGAAACTACCACTCGCCTTCTCCTCCGCAGGCCGGTGTCTGCACACAGAACACAGCTGTCCAGCTGCACAGCCCCTGCCCACCCTAAAGACTGGGTTATAAAATTAAATGGGCTAGGCACTGTGGCGCACACCTGTAATCCCAGTACTTGGGAGGCTGAGACAGGAGGATCGCAGGCGTGATGCCAGCCTCAGCAACTTAGTGAGACCCTCAGCAACTTAATGAGACCCTGTTTCACAATATAAATAAATAAATATAAAGGGCTGGGAGTGTAGATTGGGGGTAGACTGCCCTTGGGTTCAATGACCAGTACCAAAAAAAAAAATGAAATGAAATGAAACGGGACAATATGAAATGCCCTTAGTAAAGAATAGTAGAACCCATGAGTAACAAGAAAAAAAGGAGTCCTGAGAAAAGGAACTAGTGATTGCTGAGGTCTTACGGTTAGTAAATGCCTGGTAAATGGCTATTATAAGTAGCTGTTATCATCAGAAATGCATCTTACAGAGTTTGAACCTCCAAGGTCTTTCCAATCAGTAGCATACGCTTTAGCTCCGCACAAGGATCCAGACTGACCTGGAAATTTCACTCGCGCGGCCACACAGGGACCACAGAGTCAGACAAACTACTTCTGTCTAATCTGTAATGACATAATTGAAAGCAGGTTTGCATTTATTTAAGTAGCCTGGTCGTGACAGAATGAAAATATTTTAGTTAGCGGCACAGCACGTTTGAGCAAAATTTACAGAGGTCTCTGCTGCCCCATGGCCTCCTCGCTTCCCTAGAAGAACTGGGAACCATTTTGAAAAGGAAAGAGAGACGGGGAGAACAGGGCGGGTGAAGTTTCAGCCGCGCACAATGGCACCTTTAGCAAACCCGCCAGCCAGTCCGAGGTTCATGGCATGCTTTGAGAAAACCTTTACCGCTCTGGGGAGCAAGAACCCCAATGACTCGATGTTGACAGTTGCTACTGCTGTCCCCCGACACGTGTCTCAGACTCCTGAGAGATGATGGGAACCCTTGCTCTAATGAGCTTAAATAGGGAAAGAAGTCATTAGAAAAGTCTTGGATGTGAATGCCACTTGAATACGACTGGGTAACCGGGCCTGTCTGGGTCATTTTATCTTCATTTACCAGGGTTTTGACCATAGAATGGAGCATTCGAAACGTGCGACACTGATCGTCAAGTGTCTTTCTGTTTGAAATTTTATTCCTTTGCGTCTTTAGGCCCGAAGGGTTGTGCTTCAGATTTGGGATAGCGGAATAACAGAGTTTGCGTTCCTGACGCCAACGGTGAAGTCCTAACTGCAGCTTCTGGGGAAACAATCACAGCGACGGGGAGTCCCCCTCATTCCATGCCGGCCTTTCCATTACGCGCCTGACGGCTGTGCAGCACCTCACAGAATCTGCTCGTTAAAACAAGCTCCGGGCTGGAGACCCAGCCGCTGTGAATCTTGGACACTAGCTGGTTTGCAAAGTTCTGAAGTTTGTTTGCCCTTCTCTTTTATCCTTCCTCAAGAATGTATTAATATTAATGTACACATAAAATGGATCCCCCCAACATCTGCAATAGCAAATGAGCCAATGCTGCTGCATGAATAGCTAGTTTGCTCAGAAGAATTTTATGATGACTATAAATTCACCTTCAAGAGGCCTATGGCTGGAAGCAAAGAACTCAAATTCCGTCTTTAACTCAGTCCTTTTTTTTTTTTGGTGTTAGGGATTGAACCCAGGGACATTCTATCTCCAACCTACACCCACAGTCCTTTTTACTTTTTATTTAGAAATGGTCTCACTAAGTAGCTGAGAGTCTTGCTAAGTTGCTGAGGCTGGCCTCAAACCTGCGACCCCCTGTCTCAGCCTCCCAAGTACTGGGATTACAGATGTGCGACACTGCACCCAGCTTAATTCAGTCTTCAACCTAGCCCTTGTCTATTGGTTATTCCATCAAAAATATTGCAACTTTAAGTTGGAACTTTAGATTTGGTAGAAATAAACTTCACACTGGAATTCAGCTTTGTAGAAACAAAGTTTACAACCATGATGTCCATTCAGTTAGCTCTTGGTGGAGCAGGGGCGCTTTCACTGGGGGACTTTGAGGAAAAGGAAGGGAAGCCATTTCATTGGGTTTTGACATTAAGTTACATGGCGGTAGCCGGGCGTGGTGGTGCACACTTGTAATCCCAGTACTTTGGAGGCTGAGACCAGAGGATCCCGGTTCGCGGCCAGCCTCAGCTACTTAGTGAGGTCCTCCGCAACCTAGTGAGACCCTGTTTCAAAATAAAGAATAAAAAACAGGGTTGGGGGTGTAGCCCGGAGGTAGAATGCCCCTGGGTTCAATCCCCAGTACTGCAAAAAAAAAAAAAAGTTACATGGCGGTAAGGAATAGCAGTGGCGGCGTCTGGACGCGACATCTATGACAGGCACAGCTCCACGAGGCTGGGCTGGCCAGGAATGCTCAGGAGAGCAGTGGTCACAAAGCCAGCCCTACTGCCCCCGGGGCCTCCTTCCTCCCTGGGAGACAGATACCTGCAGGATGTTGATACAAGGCCCGTGGGAGCCAAGGCAAAAACAGACACGTGCGTGGGGAAATGTGTCTGTCCTACCTCATGAAAGAGACCATACAGAAATACTCCTATAAGTGCAGAGAAGGCAATGTTGTTGTAAGATTTTATACTACATTTTTATTTTGATCTTTCTCATTGTGAATAAAACCAGAAATGGCTAGAGCCTCTGAGCGGGAAGAGATCATGAATTCCACTTCCTAAGCTAGAGGCTCTCCAGTGCGCCTTCCTATACCTCAACAGCCCGATGTGCATCCTGCCCTCCGCCAAGAACTCGGGCTGCTGAGGGGTACAGGAATATATAGGTATACACACACATACCTTGACCTATATACATATACAAGAGTTATATATTCAAGTATATATATTCAAATAATATTGAATTATATGTACATGCATACTCAAATTTGAATATGTGTGTGTATACATGTGTACATATATGAGTGTGCATGTGTATGTGTGTATATATGTGTGTATGCATGTGTATATAATGTATGTGTATATACATGTGTGCGTGTGTATATATGTATGTGTATGTGTGTGTATATATATGTGTGTGTGTGCACATGTGTATATGTGTGTGTATATATCTGTGTTCGTGTGTACATGTATATATGTGTGTGTGTGCATGCACACGTGAGCACATGTGTGTATCTGATAAATTGAAATGTATCCTGCGATGAAACATGCCTAGTGGTAGAGAACTTACTGGGTTCTCTTGGGGAAATCATGGGGAAAGTTTTTACTTGGGTAACACTATGGTTATTAAATCTGTCTTCAGGATCCTTCTTACTTAGAAACATACAAAGGATTTTTGGCTCTAAAATATTGTTGCTAACATTCAGTGTTAGATGTAAACCTGACCAAACACAATAAATGCTTTTTATCACTATAACATAACCAAAATGCCATTATTTCAACATGGTGTTTCATGGAAACTTTAATAATGGGATGGTGTTTGGCTTTTCTTAAACATTAAAATGACATCTTAGCAACTGGATATTATGCAGCCATGAAAAGCAGTGACGTATTGACACATGCCGAATCATGGGCGAACCCTGGAAACATTATGCTAACGAAAAGAAGCTAGACATAAAGGCCACAGATTGTATCAACTTAAATAAATGTCCCGAATAGGTAAATCTAGCAGAGACAGAAAGTAGATTCGTGGTTGCCTAGGAATGAATGGGAAGGAAATGGGGAAAAACTATTTATGGAAACAGGGTCTTTTGAGGGTGAATATTGTGTTCTGAAGCAAGTGTCAGAGATGGTTGCACAACCTTTCGAATATACCAAAACCCACTGAATTGTATACTTTAAGTGGGTGAATTTTGTGGTATGTGAATTATATATTAATTTTAAGAACTATGACCGTACCTGAAATTACAGAACTTCAATCAACAATCATGCTGGTAGAGACTGCCATTAGAGGAACTCAGAGCCCAATAAAATGACCAACCTGAGTACTGGCCCCAGCTCTCTATATGTCTGGAACGTGGGCATGAGGATAATGAATAATTTATGAACACGAGTTCTA
The DNA here is from genome assembly GCA_004027185.1 of Glis glis. Classification (NCBI taxonomy): domain Eukaryota; kingdom Metazoa; phylum Chordata; class Mammalia; order Rodentia; family Gliridae; genus Glis; species Glis glis. The sequence continues at coordinate 66,975 of PVJS01000168.1, read as the reverse complement.
CCACAGAATCCTCCGCTGTATTTAAGTTAAGCCTCTTTGATCCATGAAGAATTCTGATCTTATTATTTGACGGGGGGAGGGTATGTTTACTTCATGCTACTTGTGCTTGTGCTTACAAAAGTTCAGGAAATTTCAAACCCACAAATGGGTCCTTCAAAGAGAAACTGACAAGTAAAAACAGTTATTACAGTCTATTTCCAATATCCTAGGGTTCCTTTAGGTTTAACTTAAAACATATGGATTGCATTCCGTCTACTTGAAATGCTTCTATTTTTTCAAGTGACAATCACACATCCTACAAAAACTGAAACCCAATATTGGAAAGATACTGTCTAGACAAATCATAAACATACAGACTTTGTCAGATCAGGAATTCAAAATATTATGGGTATGAGATATATTACTTCCCCATTAATACCAATAAAGAACTCATAATTTGAAAAAATCTATTTCTGCTGTGACATTTTTCCCATAAAAAGACATAAGAAACCTTACATTATGCTTTATAATAGGATTGATGTCATCATCATACAATTCATATAATGTTCCTCAACTTTCGTATTCTGATGTACATGGTTAGAAATCGTGTATAGTTTTTCTTAGCTGTACTGCAAGCTCCAAGGACTGTATGTTGATTTTTTTAGGTTAAGCCCGATGATAATGTTTTACATACAGATGGGAATTCAGTATCTCATATATGCAAGAGATTCATTAATTAAGTTGGTCTTATGACCTCACTTCTCATGCTAAACTTCGTTACAGATATTTATATTGTACTGGGTTGCCAAATGACCGACGCTTACGATGGGTTTTATGACATAATTATTGCACGAATTGTTATCAGACACACACAGGGCACACACAGCAACCACCCTGCACTCACAGTTGTAGCCAGGCGCGATGCGGTGCTGGGCCTCCAGGCTGGCCAGCGTGATGTGGAAAACGATGTGCAGGATCAGGAAGGAGAGACTGGTGAAGCACAGAGACTTCAGCAAGCGGCCTGTGTGTCCTGGGTCAAAAGACAGAGACCAGAGACCGTCAGCGGGAGTCAGGTCAGAAGCACCCACCTGCCTCTCCCGGGGCTCCGCATACAACATATGTCCGTAGAGCCTGTCACGTGGATCGACTCAAAGGTCAGGAAGGCTAATGATCCTCGCCTTGACTGTTCGTCGACAGCTAAAAGCTATCTTACTCTCTTTGTAACATTACATTAATTGACAACATTTATGAAGTTAGGGTAACTTTAATTTCAAAATTAAATAAGGCTAGAAAAAATTAGAAGCTGATTTTACTTATGAATATAGACCTAAATTATTAAAAGAAATTTGCTAAGCAACTGAAATGGCATGGTAAAAATACAATACATCATAACCAGCTGGATTTTTATTGCAGAAAAAGAAGTGTGGTTTAATATTAACAAATCTGTAAACAAAATCTACCTACTAGTGAGCTGAAATCATGATTTTCTCAATGGATACAATCACTTTATAAAGTTCAAAATGAATTTATGACTTAAACAACTAAGAAAAGGAATAAAGGAAACATACTTAAAGGATTTATACAATAACTAAAGCAAAGATCCTGTTTCTAATGGGATTTTAGACAGAGTCCCACTAACGTGAAAGAATGATGAAGGACATCCAATACCACTGCCATCAATTAATGTATTACTCGGTGTACTGATAATACCATAAGATAAGAAAAAACGAGGAATCTTAATAACTAGAATTATTTACAGATAATATGATCCCAATAGAATTCTTTTCAGAGGGTATCATTATCGATATAGAATATCAAACTGAATCCACAGGTCAACGATTAGAACAAATAGAAGAACTCAGGAGATGATTCAGATGCAAGACGTCTTACGAAAATCAATACACCTTCCCTACGTCAGCAGTGGTCCAACAGAAAATAAGACACGGCTTCATCGGGAGTCACAGCTGCATTGCAACGATTTTGCCACGGTGTCGATTTGGCTTGGCTCTAGTACACACTTATTTAATCAAACACTAACCCAGGCAGAAGCTCCTGTGCCATGAACTCACAGATGTGAGTGAAGTCCACAGTGAACTACTTCTAAGAAAGGGAGAGTAGCCCGCACCGTCTGGGCAGGACTCAGTCAGTTAATGAGCTGGAGGCCTGAAAATCAATCGGGATGAGCTGATAGCAAGAGCGGGGGGCGGGAGGGGAACTTCAACTTCTGCCCATATATTCTGGGTTGCACACGATCCCCCCTTCCCAGCGGCCTCCCTATGAATCCTGGACTTCCTCGGCTCACAGACTCCATTCTGTAAGCCAATTCCTGAAATAAAACATACTCAGGAAAATACACTAATCATGTGTGCATATATTGCCTATGATACTGCTACTCTGGTTGACCCTTGACTGATAAAAATATTTAAGGACTAATGTAACATAGAGTTCATAAGACTTTTATGGGTCAAAGAGAAAAATTAGAAGATATACATAAAGATATATTACATTCATGAATAAGATGAATTTGTTTTTTGGTACTGGAGATTGAACCCAGGGGCATTCTATCTCTGAGCTCTACCCCCAGCCTGATTTTTTATTCTTTATTTTGAAACAGGGTCTCACGAAGTTGCGGAGGGCCTCACAATTTGCTGAGGCTAGTCACAAACCTGTGATCCTCCTGTCTCAGTCCCCCAGGTACTGGGATTACAAGTGTGTGCCACCACTCCCGGGTCTGACATTTTATTTGAAATTGTATTGAATTTGTAGACCATACTTGGGGGAAATTGATATCTTTATCATAAATCATCTTATTTGGAAGTTGGGCATGGTGGCGCACACTTGAAACTACCCAGATTGGCATAAAACTAACCAAACTGACATAAAATCAACCAGATGGACGGCCTGGTAAATAAATAGAAGAAGATAAACATTTCCCCAAGGATTTAAAGATGACTCAGTGTCTCATAACATTCCAAGTGTCCAAGATATAATCCCAACTAATATGAAATGCAGAGAGCCAGGGAAACCGCGCTGATTTTGAAAAGACAATCAACAGTTGTTGACTGAAATTACCCAGATGTTGGAATTATTAAACAATGATTTGTGTGTGTGTGTGGTGCTAGGGACTGAACCCTGGGGCGTTCTACCTCCAAACTACACCCACAGCCCTATTTTATTTTTTCATTTTGAAACGGTCTCACTAAATTGCTGAGGGCCTCGCTAAGTTGCTGAGGCTGGCCACGAACCTACAATCATCCTGTCTCAGCTCCTCAAAACAGTGATTTTAGTATCCATTATAACCATAACATTAGCTGGGCGTGGTGTTGCACGCTTGCAATCCCAGTACTTGGGAGGCTGAGACTGGAGGATCCAGGTTCGCGGCCAGCCTCAGCTACTTAGTGAGGCCCTCCGCAACTTAGTGAGACCCTGTTTCAAAATAAAGAATAAAAAAATAAACAGGGTTGGGGGTATAGCTCAGAGGAAGAATGCCCCTGAGTTCAATCCCCAGTACTGCAAAAAAATAAATAAATAAATAAAATAATTATAACATTATGGTCTGGATCCGGAACGTGTTGGAGCTGCAGTTCCCAGCGCAGCAGTGGGCAGAGGTGGGGCTTTGGGGAGATGACTGGATCGAGAAGCTTCTGACTGCATCCCTGGATTAACCCGCTGACCTGCAATGGACTGCTGGAGAGTGGTGGAAACTGGTGTATGTGGTGGAGCACGGCTGAGAAAGTAGGCCACTGGGTTGTGCCCTGTGAGGGTATTTCTTGTCCCTGCGTCCCCCCGTTTTGTGGCTTCTATGAGCTGAGCCGCTCTCCCCACCACACCTTCGGCCATGATGTTCTGCTTCTCCTCAGACCCAGAGCAATGGAGCTGGCCGACCATGGACAAGATCTCCAAACCCCTGATCCAAAACAATGTATCCTCCTCTAAGTTACTGTTCTCAGGTATTTGTCATAGCAAGGAAATGCTGACTAACACACATGCCAGGAGATAAGAGCAAACAATGCAGAAATCAGAGGAAAGATCAAAGTTGTCTGCTGAGAAGCAAAAACTACAGGGAAAAATAATTTTAGAACAGAAAAATACAGGAGCCAAGTTAAAAAATTAACTTGTTGGGCTCAATAGAAGAAAGGAGGGGACAAAAGAATGAGTCATTACACAAGAAGAAATAATAAAATCTATCTAATCTAAACAGCTGAGAGCAAAAGATTAAAAAAATAAAACCTCAAATTCTGAGAGACAATATAAAAACCTACTATTTGTGTCATTAGTTATTAAATGAGTGGGAAAAGAGATTGGTGTAGAAAATACACTTATATAATAGCTAAAATTTTAAGAAATTTAGTGAAGATATAACATCTACCTTCAATAAGCCCAGCAAACCCTAAAACAGGATGAACTCAAAGAAATCACCCATGGCACATAAAGTTGTGATCAGCACTCCCACTGCTGTGACCCAAAACACCTGACAACTACAACTTAGAGGAAGAAAGAGTTATTTGCTCACAGTCCTGGAGGTTTCAGTTCATGTTAGGCCAGGACACATGTGTGGAGCTCAGGGCGTGGTGCTGGGAAGCAGAGAGGAGCCGGGGGAGGGGACGAGGGACACAGACACATACAGTTGCCAAGCTACACTCCCAGTGACCCACTTCCGCCAGCCACACTCTACCTGCCTACCTTACCCCAATAATCCATGACTCCACCATTGGCTTTCTCCACTGATGAGATTAGAACCCTCACCCCCAGGATTCGATGACTTCACCTCTGAACATTTTGCACTGTCCAGACATGAGCTCTTCCAGGGGAAATTCTACATCCAAACCAGAACAAGGAACAAAGAAAAGAACCCAGATCTCGATATTCTATGAAAATAACCTTCAGGAATGAAGGCAGAAAGAAGACATACTTAGAAAAAGTAAAACCAAGATCTGTTGCTCTGAAAGGAATGGTGAAGTAAGTTCTTCAGACTGAAGGGATGTGGCACCAAATGAAAACCTGGAATTTTGGGTATGGAGAAGAGCAACAGAAATGGATAAAAAAAATGTTGTCTCTCTCTCTCTCTCTCTCTCTCTCTCTCTCTCACACACACACACACACACACACACACACACACACACCCTACTTACAGCCATGCTCCAATTAATTCATGACATTTCTACAAGTGATGATCTCTGTTTTTCTGGTTTTGGAAATATTCTGTGTGTACAGAAATAATTGAAGGTATTATGTTGTCCATGTGTCTTAAGTAGCCTCTCTTATTTGCATAAGAAATGCAAATGTATTTAAAATCGGAATTATCCAAACATATGTTACCTAATAAATACTCCTAATTAGAAACATAGGGAAATGAAGCATATATTTGAAAAGATAAAAAACTGATATGAGAACTTCAAGACAATTTATAAAAGCAGCCCAAGCAGCGGATAACATAAAATAAGTAACCTATGGCTAAAATGATATGGTACCAAACTGTATATTTATATGCAAATTTTCTCAAATCATTAGACTGCCAAAATATAGGAAATTCAATTTTATAAAAAGGAATAAATAACAAAGAGGGGAAATAGAGTTTTTCTCAATAAATTTGTCTAACAAAGGGGAAATAGAGTTTTTCTCAATAGATTTGTCTTGTTTGTTATTCAGACATTTGGTTTATTTACAGTGGATTTCCTCAAATAAAGCTAAAATATAAAAAAGAAACAAACTATCGTCAGTTCATAGGTTCTGCTCAGGACTGGGATTTCAGCACAGGCGTGAACTCCCCTCCTCCTCTATTATACACTGCTAAAAAGGAGTTCAGAGGCTGTTGCCATGGCCGACATTCCCAACTCTCCAGTCTTCCCGTGATCTCGATGAGACAGGCAAATATGGAAGACACACGGCTCCCATGACGGTGCCAGGTTTTGTAAGGCAACTTTGAAATTTTCCACTTAAGGAGCAATCTATGCCAACATTCCTGAAAGTTTTTAAGGAAAGCTCTGGGTCTTATGGTAATTTTCTTTGGAGTAAAAATGAAAGAGCAAAGCTTCCATTAATATGGGTTTGTGGATAAATTAATGAATCAATTGCAGATTTTACATAAAGACAACTTGAAGAGTACTGTCCATCTTTCCAAACCTTCTTCAGCTTCCCACCCAGCTGGTATTCTTATTATTCATTTGCTGCTTAGTTAGGAAAAATCTAGCAGAAGTACTAAGCAGTCTACACACTTAGAAAAAATACCTTACAATTAGAAAATTTATCTTGGAAGACAAGTATCTGTACGTAAATGATTTCCCACAATATCATGCTCTGGGTAGGACAAACGAAAGGCAAGCTGACACAAAATTGAGGGGTTTTGTTTAAATTCAAAACAAGGTTAAATTTGGGCGTGGTGGCACACGTCTGTAATCCTAGTACTTGGGAGGCTGAGACAGGAGGATCACAGGTTTGAGGACAGCCTCAGCAAGTAATAAGATTCTCATCAACCTAGCAAGACCCTGTTTCAAAATAAAAATAAAATAGGGCTAGGGGTGTAGCTCACAGGTAGAATACCCCTAGGTTAAATCCTCAGTAACATACACACACACACACACACACACACACACACACACACACACACGCAAATGAGGTTAAATATAGACACCTGTTAGCTGGGAAGAGTAGTTGAGTTTTTGTGCAGAGCACATGAAGTTGTTAGTAGATAACCATTTTTACCCACAGGAAGGCTGTTTCATTAGTATCACACTAATACAAATAGAGAGAAAGAATCCATGTCTATTTCATATTCTATTTAAAATCCCTGAGGCTGCCGGGCGTGGTGGTGCACGCTTGTAATCCCAGTACTTGGGAGGCTGAGATCACTAGAGGATCTGGTTTCGTAGCCAGCCTCAGCTACTTAGTGAGGCCAGAGGGCCTCACTTAGTGAGACCCTGTTTCAAAATAAAGAATTAAAAATAGGGCTGTGGGTGAAGTTCAGAGGTAGAATGCCTCTGGGTTCAATCCCCAGTACCACAAAAAAAAAAAAAATCCCTGAGGCTTTCATCCCAGCACTCCTGAGGCTTTCATCCCAGCTCTCCTCAACGCCCTTTTTTGCTAAAAGGAATGAACCACAGAGAAGCAGTCTGAGGTCTCTAATAAGCGGAAGAAGCCGGTGCAGTGGTGCAGGCCTGTAATCCCAGTAATTTGGAGGCTGAGGCAAGTTGGAGGACAACCTCAGCAACTCAAAGAGACCCTGTTTCAAAAAACAAATTAAAAATAAATAAAAAGGGCTGGGGGTATAGCTTAGAGGTAGAACACCTCTGGGTTCAATTCTCAATAACACACACACACACACACACACACACACACACACGTTTTGTTTTATTTTTTATAGAAAAGCAAGTGGAAGAATGAAGGGCAGCATCATTTCCCCCTGGAACCCTTCCCGCCTCCACCTTCAAGTGGGACGTGGAATCCCGCCGCACCCTTCTCTCAATCCCCCCCTGCGCGAGCGCAGTTTCTATTTCCATTTTTTATTAGCATATTATTGGAGCCAGATGAAAGTGAGATTTTTTTCCTTCTCCCCTCCCATTTGGAGACCTATCATTTATTACTCCAGTTTTGTCTTATCATTTCATAACTTTTAGGGTTTCAAACTCTTCCAAAATATGTCTCACAATGAAACTGATACAATCAGAGAGACAAAACTCGCGGTGCTCTCGCAGACGGGGGTGTGACAGTAGGGGACAAGGGAAGAAGTCACAAAGCTGCCCAGAGCACAGGCTTCCTCTCCCTCCCACCTCAATTTATCATTCATGAGCAGGTCTCCACTCTTCTATAACATTGTTCCTTAAAACTTAGACCCAAGGGTGCTCCCTTTGGACTCTAACGTTGCACACGCCTGTGTCTGACACTTGGGAATACTTTCTTCCAGTGTTAGATGCTATCCTAGGCTGGGTTGCCAGGCAGCAGAGATGCAGATGTGCGCGCAGCAGGTTGCTGGGGAGGGCGCTCCACCCTGCCACCTTCAGGGGAGCGGGAGAACAGGACTGAGCAATGGGGAAACCAAATGGGGTGGGTGTGGGGGCTGCAGCAGCCTTGGCGTCGGAATGGCCCTTCAGAGTTGTCTAAACAGAGGCACGAGTGGGCTGAGCGTTGTTCCCTACCCCACCCCCAAAACTGGGTAGAAACGATGTGGTTGTCTCCATGGATGGGTGTGGCTTAGGTCAGGCAGCTCCCCACACTAAAGACAATGCTGGGGGAGGCGCTCACTCAGTCCTGAGGGGTCAGGAGTCCACCAGCCAGGAGCCAGGGGGAGTGAGCAGGGTGGCCACGGAGGGGGACTGGCATGGCACACCGTAGGACCACTGTGGTCATCTGTGCTGCAGACACTGTCCTTGGGGAGCGCACGAGCATGCTGTGGGGGGACTGCCTCCAGCTCAGCAGGCACTTCGTGGCTAATGGTGCAGTTTATCCACGTGTCACCCACAATTTCCTTAGAAGGTGGTAGGGGAGCCGCAAGTCCCCGCTTCCTGCTAGTCACCCAGAGGAAAGGCGGCACCAAACCAGTCACCCTGTGGCAGGCAAGAGGCTGAGTCCTCTTCGCTATCTATCTCCTTTGACCCTGGTAGAGTCGTGGTTGATGGCTGTATGGGGCTGTATTTTACTCCATGTGTGCCTTTTTCAGGTGTCAAAAGCGAGGATTTGCTACTCTAAAACCTTCTTTCAGAGCTGCCCCTTGCCCAGCTACCCATGCCCACCAGCAGCTGTGGCTACGGTTTGCATTAGAGTGCTGCGGAGGGCCCCTGTGTTAAAGGCTTGGTCGCCCCAGTGGTGCTATTAGAGTGTGGTAGAACCTTTAGGAGGAGGGGCCTAATGGGAGGTCTTTAAGTCGTTGGGGGCGTGTCCTACAGGCAATAGTGAACTCCAGCCCCTTCTTCTTCCTCTGTTTTTCAATAACTCATAATTAGGTGAGTATATTTTCTCTGCTCTGTATTTCTGCCATGATACATTGCCTCAGCACTGGTGCAGAGCAACTGGGTCAGTTGAGCATGAACTGGAACCTCTACCGCAGCAAACCAAAACAAGTGTGTTCTCATTATCAACTATCTCAGGTATTTTGTTGTAGTGATGGAAAGCTAACCAACACAGCTACGGTCTCATGAAACTTAAGTTATGAACATTGCAGTTTGAATTTCAGGTAATTTTCATAAGTCGTGAAATAATATTTCTCTCTTGATTTTTTTCCAACCATTTAAATTAGCTCCCAGGTCATAAAAAAACATCAGTGAAGCCAGGCACGGTGGCTCATGTCTATACTCCCAGCTACTCGGGGTCCCAAAACAGGAGGATCACAAGTTGGAGGCCAGCCTGGGCAATTTAGCAAGAATCTGTCTCAAAATGAAAAGAATAAAGAGGGTGGGGGTGGAGCTCAGTGGTAGAGACCCCTGGGTTCAATCCCCTGTACCATACACACAAAAATAATAACATAAAAAGGGCTGGGCGTGGTGGCGCACACTTGTAATACCAATACTTTGGGAGGTGGAGACCGGAGGATCCGGGTTCGCAGCCAGCCTTAGCTCTCTCTCGCTCTCTCTCTCTCTCTCTCTCTCTCTCTTTCTCTACCTAGTGAGGCCCTCCACAACTTCGTGAGACCTGGTTTCAAAATAAAGAATAAAAAATAGGGCCGGGGGTGTAGTGCGGAGGTAGAACGCCCCTGTGTTCAATCCCCGGTACCGCAAAAAAAAAAAATAATAATAACATAAAAAGGGCTGGAGAGCCGGGCATGGTGGCGCACTCTTGTAATCCCAATACTTGGGAGGCTGAGACCAGAGGGTCCAGGTTTGCGGCCAGCCTCAGCTACTTAGTGAGGCCCTCCACAACCTAGTGAGACCCTGTTTCAAAATAAAGAATAAAAAATAGGACTGGGGGTGTAGCTCAGAGGTAGAATGCCCCTGGGTTCCATCCCCAGTTGTGCAAATAAATAAATAAATAAATAAAAAGAAGGGCTGGAGAGGTAGCTAGCTCACTAGTAGAATGCTTATCTAGCATGCATTCCGCCCTGGGTTCAATCCCCAGTACTGTGAGGGGGAAACAATTAGTTGGTAAAAGGAAGGTTCGACCTGGAAGTTATCTATCATCTGCTGACCCCTGCACTAGCTGAAGAAATCATCCTCGAAAGCAAAAGGTTTCTAAGTATAAATAAAAATCACAGTGCTTCTGCTACTCAAGAAATGGCCTAGGAGGCCCTCGACGGGCCCACTTGGCTGAGTCACTCCTCATCTATGGGGAGCAGAGGTGGCGACTCATTGCAGCAGATGGGAAACGCCACCATTAACTGTCGCATTCATGTGGCTCAGCTCCTTGCCGCCCCAACACACACTTCCACTTTCTCTAATTTCACCATTTCTAGTAGAAAACTGGGTCAAACATCAGAACTCCACTTAGAAAGATATGATTAACTCTTAACATTGTGAGCCAGTTGTTTTTTGACAATGTTTTATTGCAGGGGAGAGAAAACGACATCCAGGTAGGAGTGTATTTATACATGCAGAACCTGTGTAAGCACACTTAAAATTCCCGCTAACGTCTGAAGAGTGAAGCTATGGCGCGCAGGCCAAATCGGATAATCCGAGTTCAAGCCCCCACATAAAATGGCTTTCCTTGCGCATTTCTCCTGGCCCCTCAGGGCGGGTTTGGTAGAGAACAGGCCAGGACAAACATCGTGTGGATGTGAAGAATTTTCACTGGTAGGACCATCGATGAACCAGTTCCAGCGACAGGCAATGAGGTAGATGGAGCCCCAGCTACCTGAGCCCAGTGCCCTGTTCAAACAGATGCCAACGTGGCAGACACCCCATCATGCACCTCTGCCCTGACCTACCGGGTCTTCTTCTGGCAGGCAGGACAGTATTTGGTGGCATGGTGACGTGAGGAGGCTCAGGATGTGTGGGGGGTTAACTACTAGAGCCCTGAGAAACGTGGGCCTCAGAATTAGGGCTTTTGCCAATTCCATAAACACACTATAGGACTAAGGGTGGATTTAACCGTCACTTTTTCTTGTTACTTTTATATATATTTTTTTTTTTAATTAATTAATTTATTTTTTTGCAGTACTGGGGATTGAACCCAGGGGCATTCTACCTCCAAGCTACACCCCCAGCCCTATTTTTTATTCTTTATTTTAAAAGAGGGTCTCACTAAGTTGCAGAAGGCCTCACTAAGTAGCTGAGGCTGGCTGCGAACCTGCGATCCTCCTGTCTCAGCCTCCCAAATACTGGGATTACAAGCGTGCGCCACCACGCCCGGCTTATTTATTTATATTTAAAACCATGATATGATTTCTGCAACTTTGACACTCAACAAATGGTGGCTTCAATGTTTTTTCTGCAAAGGCCCAAGGTTAGGGAATGAGGGTAGGTCTCTCTGCAGACCCTTCATTGCAGCGGCTCCCAGACTGCAGGCCTGCTTTACACTGAAGAAACTTCCTGTCTGCTTCCCTCCTTCACTCCCAGGAACCTACCTATGGGAAGCCACTATTAGGACAAGGTTCCATGTGTCAGTTACATGGGTTGAAATTATTAGTAGTGCTGTTACAGTTTGGATTTAAAATGCCCCCTTCTAATCAGTCCTGGTGATACACGCCTGTAATCCTAGTACTTGGGAGGCTGAGTAAGGAGGATCACAGGTCTGAGGCCAGCCTCTGCAACTTGGCCAGATCCTGTTTCAAAATTAAAAAATAAAATAGGGCTGGGGGTGTAGCTCGGAGGTAGAATGCCCCTGGGTTCAATCCCCAGTACCGCAAAAAAAAAAAAAAAGAAAAGTCATTGTTCCAAGTAATTGATTGGTACATTTCCTAGTGACCGGACTTAAGCTTTGTGAGGACCGGCGTCCAGGGCATGGCTTTCTGGACACTTCCAGCACAGTACTCTGCCCTAAAGAGATCCCATTAATGACGATCACATCAATGAGAGAAGGGGGCCCCTGCATGCTGACTTCAATACGTGCTGGCGAGAACACTTCACACCAAGCCAAGGAGAAGTCCTCGTGCTTCTTGTTATTTTATTAAGCCAGTGTGCTAAATCCTGCACCCAGGGACCTATAATGGTAATGAATGCGGAAACACTTAGGGGTGGAGTCCATCCCCCTCCTCGGCAGGCTTGTTTCCCAGGTGCATGCTCCTGGGAATTAGCTTGCACTGTCTCCGCTCCGCGCAGGGCTGTCCTGTCCTGTGGTGCCTCTAGACAACCAGGACCCGGACTCTGAGGACAGTCCCCACCTGCTGCCCTTGATTCTCCTGTCCTGAGATCATGTTGCCCTTGTCACCCCTGCCCCCCACAAACTCCAGCTCAGCTCAGCGCTCCCAGAGTGTCAGGCATGAATAGTCACTCCTCTGCCTCTTTCCAAAGAAGTCCAGTCAGAATTCCGTAGTAACACACGCACACCCGTGTTGACAGCGGCACAATTCACAACAGCGGAGTTACGGAAGCAACCCAGGTGTCCATCAACGGAGAGATGGATAACAAAAGCGTGGTACACACGCACAACGGAACTTGACACCGACACAAAGATCAAAACCGCGTCATCTGCAGGAAAACGGATGGAGCTAGAGAATAGGATGCTAAGTGAGATGAGCCGGGCTCAGCAAGTCAAGGGTCAAATGTGTTCTCTCATACATGGATGCTAGAGCGAAGACAGGAAACAAAGGGACGTCAGAGAGAGGAGAGAGGCCACAGAAGAGTGGAAGGGGCTGGAGCGGAGGTGGGGAGAAGGGAGACAAAGCCCGGGAAGGGAGCAGCTTCACACATGGATGACGCTGTGTCATCCATGAAGGCCTTGCCACGGTCTCTCTAACATGACGGGGAGGGAGAAGGGGAACCGGTGGGGTGCAGAGGGGAGCACACAAGTGCTGTGTGCACGCACGTTTGTACCACTTGGAACCTCGCTGTGATGTGTAATTATAACACACCAATAAAAGAATTTTAAAAAGGACTTAATGCCTTTGGCGCCACCCTGGTCAGGGATCAGGGTCTCCCTGCAGGCCACAGCAAGGAGTGTCGGACACAGCTGGGGGTGCTGCTGGTCACAGGCAGGAGCGCTGGGCCACTGCTCCCTGTCCCAGGCTGCTCACAGACGCATTCCCAGTGCCGTGACAGGGCAGCCCCGTTGGCCAGGCGGGAACACTTTTCTTTCTGTCTCGTTTTTCCCACAAGGAGCACGCACCAGGTGCCCATGACTAACCGCCTTGTGACTCGCTGTGTTTATCCTCTCTAACCCGAGCTTCCCTTTTGTGCCCTGGAAGCCAGGCCTGACAGCTGTCAGCTAGCCTTGCCTGCTGTTTGTTTTTTGTACTCAAAAGCAACAGAACAGTGACTCATTCGCGGGAGTCCCTGTCCTCTGCTCCTCCTCCGTGGTGGCTGGGAAGTGAGTCTTCCCTAGTCCTCCGCCTCCATTGCTAGTGACATTTCTCATCTGCCTACGCAGCTGGCAGGAAGACAGTCCGGTTTCTCCTCTCTGAGTTTGCATGCCTCTTTCCTTTCACACAGGGCTAGGATGCGCGGCCACCTCTCAGGAAGACCTCTGCTGGCCACCGAAGCGAAAGTGGACCATGATGGCCCAGCTGGTCCTGCTGCCCTGTCTGGTGCCCGTCACTACTTGCGATTATATTCGTTTTAAATTGCTGGTCTCTGCCTTCCAAATGCAGGCTCGACTCCCCTGGACGCTTCCTGCCGCGCCCCCCTTCCCTCCTTCCCAAAACACAGAAGGGGATGGTCAAGCAGTGTCCAGAAGACGACCTTGAAAGACACAGAGGACGGCCACCCAGGAGCCAGGAGAGAGGCCGCGGGAGAAACCAAACTGCTGGCGTCTGACCTCAGATGCCAGCCACACAGAGCGAGCCAAATGTCTGTCGCTCATGTCGCCCAGTCTGTGACGCTGTGAACAGCAGCCCGGCAGATGGACTACACAGGCACCGCATCAATAGAAAGGAAGGGTAGGAAGGAACCCCTGAATTCCCAGGATTGTCTTAATCAACAGACTGCTGATCAATGCGGATGGAGCACTTCCCACGCACCGGCGCTGTCTGCATGCGATGGCCCGTCCCCAGCTCTGAGTCACATAAACCAGGGACAGAAGAGCCCTCACAGTCTAGCCCCTCTGTGCTCTGCTTCCCAAGTTGCAAGATCCAGCCACGTCCAAGGCTGCCCGCTTCCCCACAGGCTCCTGGTGAGGAGATGACTGTCTAAAGCACGTGGGTGAGATGGTCAGGGAAGTGCAATGCGCTGCTCACATCCCGGGACCGAGGGACACCTGCTCACACGCCCCTCTGAGAGCCACGCACTCTGCAAAGGTCCAGGATGCCTCTGTGCAGGTAGGAGGCAGCGAGCCCGTCTGCACCGGAAACCCCGGGATGGAGTCGCTCACCTGAAGGGGTGAGTCATTCAGCCTCTCATTTATTGGCAGCTCTGTTTTCTCAGAAAAAGTCACTGACTTGCACTAGGTGGCTCTAAGAAAATGGAGATAAACAGAAATATTCATGGACATCACCATGACATAGCATCCAGGAAGCCGAGTTCACCAGCCACTGCTCTGCCTCGGCGGCACCTGCGCTGAGGCCGGGCCCATGTCCGTCCGCCCATGTGTTTTTTTATTACTATTATTTTGTGGTACTGGGAATTAAGTCCAGGGGCATTCTACCTCCGAGACACACCCCACCCCTTTTAATTTTTTATTTTGAAACAGGGTCTCGCTAAGTTGCTGAGGGCCTCACTAAATTACTGAGGTTGACTTTGAACCTGGGATCCTCCCGTCTCAGCCTCCCAATTTGGCAAATTTATATATGTAGCTCAAAGAAGCACTCCGCCCAAAGAGGAAGCCCAACTGATATTTGTGAAAAGAATTAGTGTACTAACACTTTCCGAATGAATCGACACACAGCTGAGATGGTAGATTCGTTTTCCAACGCACTGGATGTGTGCTCCTTCAACAGCTAGTCATTGAAAATTTGCAACATACACGGCACCATTCTCTGTAATGTGAGACCACAGAGAAAGCTGAGCCTAGTTGACAACAGATTATCGTATTGTGGCCCTTCAGACATGACACGGTGGCCTCCTAGCGACGGCGATGGCGCGAGACTCAGGAGTTTAAGAACATTTCTGTCTCTCTGGCTTTAAATTTCAGGTCAGATCTTCCATTTCTTTATCCATTTGTCTATTTGACAAGGATTTATTTACATTTAATCTCTATTACCTACTTTTTTCTCATTTTAGAAAAGAGTCCGAATTCCATCCTGTTGCCAACGATTTAAATGCAAGAGGATAAAGTTAGAAATATCGGCATGGAATCTGTCTGTCCTTGTGACTGGAATCCACTACACCAGCGTGGCTGTTCCTCCACATAAACAGGATCATAAACGCCTGTGATCCCAGGAGACTGAGACAGGTGGATCACAGGCTTGAGGCCAGTCTCAACAGTTTAGCATAAGTCTGTTTCAAAATAAAAAGGGCTAGGGGTGTAGCTCAGAGGTAGAATGCCTGTGGATTAAATACCTAGTACCAAAAAGAAAAAAAAAAGGAAATAAAAGAAAAAATCCATGTTAATACTTTTCCCTTCGTAGCAAATTTAAACTTAGGTACACATACCTGTTTCCTTTTCATAACTAATAAAATCCTTACTACTGCATGTATTTACATAATGTTTATATATTATATATATTAGGTCATTTTACGTTAATATTCCCATATGTAAAAGGACTTGGTTCCTATTTTTTTTTTTTTTTGCGGTACCGGGGATTGAACCCAGGGGCGTTCTACCTCCGCACTACGCCCCCGGTCCTATTTTTTTATACTAAGTTGCGGAGGGCCTCGCTAGGTAGAGAGAGAGACAGGGAGAGAGAGAGAGAGAGAGAAAGAGAGAGAGAGAGAGAGCTGAGGCTGGCTGCGAACCCGGATCCTCCGGTCTCTGCCTCCCAAAGTACTGGGATTACAAGCGTGCACCACCACGCCCGGCTGGTTCCTATTTTAAATCAAACACAACACTTTTTGGTGGTCACTAGTTATCTTTTTTTTTTTTTTGGCAGTACTGAGGATTGAACCCAGGGGCATTCTACCTCCGAACTACACCCCAGCCCTATTTTCTATTCTCTACTTTGAAACAGAGTCTCGCTAAATTGCGGAGGGCCTCACTAAGTAGCTGAGGCTGGCCGCGAACCCGGATCCTCCGGTCTCAGCCTCCCAAGTACTGGGATTACAAGTGTGCGCCACCACGCCGGCTATCACTCATTATCTTTTTCCATCGCATTCAGTTTCTTGCACCCAGACATGGTAACTTCCTCCGACACACAGACTCCCACCAGAGACCAGTCCAGGCCGCCGCCCACGCCTGCCATCAGCGACCGCACACGGACTTCAGCTCCATGGAAAACTGATATTTCCCACAATCCTTGCTATCTCTAGATTCTACCAAGAAATGTGAGCATCTACATAATTGAAGCAGGTATAATTACCAATGATGCTCGTTGTTCTTATCCCTTTTACAAAAAGTAAAGGGACATTTTAGAGGTGAAGTTAGCACGCTGTGCCCTATCCTTGAAGGTAAAGTACTTTCAAAGGTATCAATCTGCATGGCAGTTTCTTAGCGCTTCCCAACTCAGCCCCAGCACCCTGCTTACCTTTCAAGGCTCCGCCACAGCGTCTACTCCTCAGCCGAAGCATTTCCACACAATGTCTAGTGAGCAGGGTTGTTTTTTCTCAATACAACACTTTCATGTACTAAAGCAGTGCATTTAAAACAAGAAACAGGAATAGACTACATATTACAGCACACAGGGCACCGGGCAGTTCATTCCTTGTGGATTACGTATCTAATCTCCACGAAGACAATACAAAAGTCTGTGATACTTCTCTGCATTCTAACTGTCAATTAAACTTAATTTGAATTTAATAATTAAGTTGATGTAGAACTTGTGTGGGCGATTTTGATGTAAATGATTTTCTTTGGACATTGTGAACACCACTTCAGGTAATATTTAAGTTGATTTTTATACCCCTTATTATCTGAGAACACGCAAATGAATCATCTTTCTGCCCAAAAAAAAAAAAAAGCCTGACTTTGCTATCCACTAGTTCATAGATCAATGGAACATTTGACATTGGATGAGAACTGATTATCAAGGTGTGTGTGTGTGTGTGTGTGTGTGTGTGTGTGTGTGTGTGTTTAAAACTGGGGATGGAACCCAGGGGCATTCTACCTCTGAACTACACCCCAAGCCCTATTTTATTTTTTGTTTGGAAACAGGCTCTTGCTAAGTTGCTGAGTCTGGTCTTGAACCTGCGATCCTCCTTTCTCAGCCTCCCAGATGCTGGAATTGCAGGTGTGCACCACCACACGCAGCTGAGGCGTTCTTTTTCTATATGCTTTTATTGGTGCATTGTAATTATACATCATAGTGAGATTCAAAGTGATACAAACAGACCTGCACACAGCACTTGGTGCCTTCCCCTCTGCATCCTGCCCCACTCCACTCCCCTCCCTCTCCCTGTACCTGTCAGTGACATTCGTAGTATTACCGTCATATATGGACACAGTATTATTTGAACTGTTCCCTTCCTCTTCTCTTCCTCTTCCCCCTCCAGACTCCCCCCTCCACTATTCGAATGATCTCATTTATCTGGAATTTAAGACATTCTTTTAAGACATTAAGTTATTCATATATTCTAAAATTTCCAGATTAACTCCTTTATTTCTTCATTTATGTAATTTCCAGAAGCTCGGAATATGTTGCGTTATGTGGCAAGAAGGACTTTGAGGGTGTGATTAAGTTCATCGTATTTAGACGAGCCGGGTGCCAATGAAGTCACGTGGTGCTTAGAGGAGAAGGGGGTGGCGCCATGTGCCAAAGACCAGACCATTCCCTCGGCCCTGAAGACAGAGAGGCAGGAGACCGAGTGCAGCCAGCCTCTGCAGGCTGCGGAGCTCAGCAAAGGCGTCTCCCCAGGCGTCCGGCGAGGACGACGCTCTCCATAGACCACCTCACCCTTGCACAACAGTTCTCCACAGACCATTTCACACTTCTGATCTGCAGAGCTGTGAGATGATTCCTGCGCCTCGCTCTGATCTGCTAAATTTAGGGTGACATGTTGTGGCAGCAATAGGGAAACTGATCCAGCGAGGATCCAGATGGGCCAGCTGCTGTCCTACCGGCTCCCCCTGCTAACCCCCAAGGGTGAAAGGTGAAAGGTGAGATGCAGCCTTCCAATTCATTACCAACAACCAGTCCACTGGGTGGTCTGCAGTGGGACCTACAGATCCACCAGCATTTGATCGTGACTTTATTGTTCTATTAAGCTTAGTCACTAATGCGAGGTCATCCTCCTACCAGAAAAACATGCATTTTTAACAATTTGGGCGGTTGTGCACAAAGCAGATGGACCAGCTGCTGCCCTACCAGCTTCCCCCTGCTAACCCTCAAGGGCGAAAAGGGAGACATAACCTTCCAGTTCAACAACCAGCCACTGGGTGGTCTGATGCGGGACCTAACCAGAAACTAATGACCCTTTCGAGTGGTGTGTGGGAACTCAAGCACTAGGGAACCTTCTGGAAGGCCATAAAGAGCTGGAGTGGAGCGGGAGGCTCTTCTCATTCCCAAAACTGTTATTCCTCCTTCAACAGAGGTCACTCAAAAGCACGAAGTTCCCAAACTCTCTAAGCTTTATAGAAGTGGTCCAAAACCGCTGATGTCACTTAAGGGGTACTGCAAGCGGGCTTAAGAAACCAAGAGCACCGGGCGTGGTGGTGCATCCTATAATCCCAGAATTTGGGAGATTGAGACAGGAGGATCACAGGTTCGAGGCCCTCAGAGACTTAGCAAAACCCTCAGCAATGTAGCAAGACCCTGTTTCAAAATAAAAAAATAAAATAAGGCTTGGAATGTGTTTCAGAAGGAGAATGCCCCTGGGTTCAATCCCTAGTACCACAAAAAGAAGAAAGAAAGAGAGAGAGAGAGAGAGAAGAGAAGAGAAGAGAAGAGAAGAGAAGAGAAGACAAGACAAGACAAGACAAGACAAGACAAGACAAGACAAGAAAAGAAGAAGCTGGAGGAAGGAAAAGGTAAAGGATGCTTTATTAGGTCACAGCAACTGTCTACTGAGCCCCTGGTGCAGCCTGCAGCATCTGCTAAGCACTGCGGTTCTGAGCATCAACGCCTGGGCCAGGTGCTGGGCAAGTCCAAATGGTAGAATCCTGAGCCCCCCCCCCATACATCCAGGCTGCTATGACACCAGGGCTGGCTATGCTGGCTCTCCTCCACCTCTGAGGTGTCTCCAAACCTCTCTGGTTATATGGAGAAATCAAATGAGAATATTCTCCGATAATAAGGATGGAAAATTAATGCTCATTACCATAGCCACATCTGCAAAGTTGCTTTTTGTCCTGTAAAATAACAATATCCAAAAGTTCTGGGGACTCGGCAAATGAAAAATAACAGACAGAATTTGAAAAATTTAGAATAACTTAAACTGGGTGCAGAGGCATATGCTGTAATCCCAGTACTTGGGAGGCTGAGACAGGAGGATTTCAGGTTCAAAGTCATCCTCAGCAACTTAGTGAGACCCTGTTTCAAAATGAAAAATAAAAAGGGCTGGGAGGGGGCAGGTGCAGCTTGGAGGTAGAATGCCCCTGGGTTCGATCCTAAGAAAGTGAGGGAGGGCGGGTAGGTGGGCGGATGGAAAGTGAGAGGAAAGAGAAAGGAAAGGAAAAAGAAAAGAAATGGGACATATGAACATCTCCGTGTCTGAAAGAATGCACTGGACATGAGAGCTGAGTTGAGGTCGAATCAAAGAGGTGCCCTTCCTTCCCTTCCTGCTTGTGCGTGTGGTTCACAGTGACGGGAGGGACACAATTCCTACGCACCCTCAGCGACAGAGTAGGAGAAGTCCTCAGAGCCCTGCTAGTTATACTGAAGTTCTGTTTATTTATGTGCCGTTCTATGGGAAAGTCAAAATTCTCGTGGAAAATAATAAATACAGATACATGCGAGAAAACTCCTTGAAGGCTGAGGTTCAACGTCATAGTTTAAATGTTATTTTGAAAATGGACACTTTCCAGCTATATTCGTAATGCTTCTGGTTTCCATCGGAGTTTTGGCATCTGCAAGCCCACCATACCTTAGTGAGAAGCAGAGCTGGCAATTCTGGTTACAGCCGGCCTCCCTTTGCCCTGGCGCTTCCTCTCCATCCCGGCCTTGCCTCCTCCGGCCAGCTCATGTTCCCTCTTCCCCATCATTCTTGTAGACCCAAACCCACAACAGAAACTTCTTATGAAGCTCTGTTTATGCTGCAGTGTAACAAACACCGTCAGACCCTGAGCAGGAGGGGCGGGCACGCTCCGGGGCTCCCCCTTTGGAAGCTGGAATCCCACGTGGGAAGAAACACAGGGAAGTCAAGGGGGTGACAGAATGGCAACGATGTGGCCAGGCGTGGTGGCACATGCCTGTCATCCCAGGACTTGGGAGGCTGAGACAGGAGGATCCCAGGCTGAAGGCCAAGCCTCAGCAACTTAGTGAGGACCTCAGCAACTTAGTGAGGCCCTCAGCAACTTAGTGAGATCCTGTTTCAAAACAAACAAACAAACAAACAAACAAACAAACAAACAAACAAAAGGGCTGGGGGTGTAGCTCAGAGGTAGAATGCTCCAGGGCTCAATTCCCAGTACCTCAGTCAATCAATCAATCAATCAATCAATCAATCCCACCAGGCTTCTCCTACACTGAGGATGAAGTTCTAAGTCCTTGCTGAGGCCCACAGGGCTAGCGCTTTCCAGCCTGACCTCTGCTCCCTGGGAGCTTCTGCCACAGATGGACAGACGCCCTGAGGCCAGCTTGATCTCGTCTTCATTTGACCCAGTAAGTATATTCTCTTTTAAAAAAAACACTTTCAGCTGGGCGTGGTGGCGCACGCTTGTAATCCCAGTACTTTGGGAGGATCCGGGTTCGCGGCCAGCCTCAGCTCTCTCTCTGTCTCTCCCTGTTTCTCTCTCTCTCTCTCTCTCTCTCTACTTAGTGAGGCTTCCACAACTTCGTGAGACCTGGTTTCAAAATAAAGTATAAAAAATAGGGCCGGGGGTGTAGCGCGGAGGTAGAACGCCCCTGGGTTCAATCCCTGGTCTGCAAAAAAAATAAATAAATAAATAAAATAAAAAAACACTTTCTATGAAACACATTAGGAACTTCAATTTCCTAATTTTGAAACTTTGGGATTTGGAGAGAGTGGTTTAAAGAAAACACAACACAATGCTTCCTTCAGCAAGGAAAAGCAACCCAGAAGCAATGACTTTTAAAAGGATGAGATTGTGGCTTTTCATTACATCTTACGCAGTTCAGTAGCTTGTAGCACTGGACCTCAGCCCTCCTGTCTGATTAACCCCCCAGAGTCGCTGTGACACCTCGATGGCTCCGGGCTTCTGCCGCTGTGCACCGCTCACCACACCACTTCCTGCAGGAACTTTTCTGCTCGGCTCAGACAAAGCTGGCACTTGCGGTGTCCTATCTCCCATCACCGGTTCAAGTCAAAAAGCAAAGTTAGCTACTGCTGATGTGCACACGCGCAGACCAGTCTCTCCCCTGTCTCGACCCAGCAGTGACGCGTTACTGCGTTTCTCTAGGAAAATGAACACTCACAGCTCTTTGCGTTGTGGGCGAGACTGTGGCCGGCAACGGTTGTCCAAAACGCCAGTAATTGCAGAGTGGACTTTTAAAGGTACTAAAATGACATGTCTCTAGCCATTGGCTAACCACTAAATAGAAGTTGGCTCCAGGGGACAGGCAAAATGACACTTTATATTTCACAAAGTGAGCTCTTTCCTTTTTTTAAACAACTAACTGGTCTCGCTTATAAAATTCTTTTTTCTTTTTTCGTGGTACTGGGGATTGAACTCAGGGGTGTTCTACCTCTGAGCTACACCCCACCCTTTTCATTTGTTAAAAAACAGGGTCTCACGAAGTTGCTGAGGGTCTGGCTAAATTGCTGAGGCTGGCCTCAAACCTGTGATCCTCCTGTCTCATCTCCCAAGTACTGGGATTACAGGAGTATGCGACCACACCCAGGTCATAAAATCTTTTCTTGAAACCCGAGGCCTCACAGGCAGCTTTCAGAATACTCAATGTGTGTGTGTGTGTGTGTGTGTGTGTGTGTGTGTGTGTGTGTGTGTGTAAATATAAAGTTACCCTCTTTATATTGTTCCTTTCTATCTTATAACCCTCAGGTAATTTCTAGTTATCGTTCAAACTGAAAAACCCAAGAAGCAAATATAAACCTGAAGCGAGGTCAAAGGAGTGCAGGAGGTGAAGAAGACGTGGTGGACGGAAGCAGGCGCACTGCCGCGGACACCCCGCCCGCAGTAAAGTACCTCCAGTTCCAATGGCCTAGGAAGACTTGTCTAGAGCTAGGAAGGTAGACTCCCGCTCCGGGGCATCACAGGATTAGATTTATCCCGCAGTCCATAATGAACAGGCCTCTAATCCTCTCCACCTGTCCCCCAAAGCACACCACGTCACCCAGCTCAAAGTCTCAGCCCAGCTCAGTGTGGGGACTGGCCAGTCCCGGGAAGAGCTCCCGCCTGGCTCTCCACGGAGGGAGGCGTGAACCTGTAAGCTCGCGCGTCCTGCTTCCCGGACTCCTCTCGTCTGGAGAAGGCTTCATTTTCCCTTCCACAAGAGCATCGCACGGCCCGCAGCCCGCGGAGTGCGGGTGCTTCTAAGTGACCTTTTCCTTCTCACCACGGAGGCTCAACGTGGAAGCTTGGCTGGCGTGCTGTTAGTAATGTGAACTGAGCTTCTCGGCAGACCCCAAAGTTCCTGCCCGATGGCTTGGGGTCTCCATCGCATGCTGGACAGGACAGTCACCCCATGAAGAAAAGCCACCACTCTTTCCCAGAAGGCTGGCTTCTCACAGACTGTGTGGTCCAGCGCGTGGGTCACAGCGAGCCTGCGTCGAGGGAATAAATGACAGAAGCACTTTCTTCCAGGATGCCTGCGCCTCCACCCCTGTGGCACGAGCCGGGCGGGGTCCCGGATGCGGGATCCCTGGGAGTACAGAGGCCCGAGCCTCTTGGTGCTTCTCCGTTCCTCTAACTCTCGATGGGAGGGCCAGGTGCTGATTTGTCATTAAATTCTTTTTTAAATTCTGTTTTCAGTTGCACATACTCCTGAGGTACACTACAACACTTTCACACATGTTATACACTGTGTAATAATGAAACATGAGTATTTAATCTCATATATTTATCAATGTGTCATAGTAAGAATATGTAAGAGTCCCTTCTTTAGCTATTTTGAAATATTCGATAAAATATTGTGAATTATGGTTATCTTACTGTGCAATAGAATACCATATCGAACAGTAACTTTGCACCCATTCTACACTGTAAAAAAAAATCCCCGAGAACACTGATTTATAAAGAGAAAAGGCTTATTTTGACTTAGAGTTTTGTAGGCTTCAGTTTAAAAGTAGCAGAGCCGTCATTGGGGTCTCTGGGGGGAGCACTGGATGGAAAGTGGGGAGCAGGTGGAGTAGCAAACTTCTCACCTCATGAGCCAGGAAGCAAGGGAAAGAGGGGAAGACAGGGTCGCACAGTCCTGTGACCTAAGGTCCCCCCCACCGAGGGTCCACAGCACCCGCCTGGGGACCAAGTTTTAGCAATGGAATCCGGGGGTCACCTGCTCTCCCTGAGCCCATGACGTCATGATGTCCCCTTCTTTAGCTTCGACACGAGTGAGCTCATATGGTATCTGTCTTTCGCCTGCCGATTCTTTTTAATTTCCCCCCTTTGGTACTAGGGATTGAACCCTGGGCGTTCCATCTCTGAGCTACATCCCCAGGCCTTTTTTAAAATTTGGAAGTGGGTCTCATTGAGTTGCTAGGATAGCCTCACACTTGCAAGCCTCCTGTCTCAGCCTCCCAAGTGCTGGGATTACAGGTGTGCACCGCCGAGCCCGGCTCTGTCACCTGTTCCTAATGGCATCCTCTGGGCTGCCTTCCCTGGTTGTCCCTCAACCCCTATGTCTTTCCGCAGGGCCTCCTGGCAGCAGCTGGCACATAAGCCCTAGGCATTTGCTTCCTACAGCTGCCAGGTCTGAAGTCCCTGTCACCCATCTCTGCCTGTGGTCATGAAAATGCGTAGGACCGTGTGGGGTGCCACTGCACAGCTGGCCCCAGTGTTGCCAGCCAGCAGCTTATGGGTCCCCAGAATCACGGTGCCGCTCTCATGCTTATCCAGACTGGGGGACACGGGCCCTCACTCTCCACGCCTGCCTGGTCTCTGGGGAGGACACGAGAGCAGCAGCGTCTGCAAGGAAATCGTTCAGTCCTTGTTCTGAGAAAAAAAATGCCATCCCTTGAAGAGTTCACACCGGGAGTGAGGCCAGCGAGGATCAAGGCAGCGCATCAGGCGGCGTGCTCCTGCTCCGCTAATTCCTAGAGATGCCGCAACAAAACGCCACAGACTGGGCGGCTTAAACAATGGAAATTTAGTTTCTCTCAGCTCTGAAAGTTGAAAGTCCAAGGTCAAAGTGGTTTCTCCCGTGGTCCACCTCCTCAATTGGCAGATGGCGCCTCCTCTCTGTCCCCTCAAGACCTCGGGGTCCCTTCTTCCTCTTTTAGAGCGCCGGCCTATGGCACTAGGGCTCACGTAGCCCTAAGTACCTCTTTGAAGACCCGCCTCCTAAACAGTCACATGGGGGCTTGGACAGCACCTGGCTTCTGAGGAGGCAAACCCCAGTCCCTAAAAGCTACCTAACACTAGGGCCTCATGCGTGAGTACAATTCTGGGCCTGCAGAGAGCAACGTATGTGCAACCAAATAAATGTAAATATCTGTACTGACTGTGAGAGAAGAAGAGAAGAAAGAAGGGAAGGGGGAAGAAAAGAAGATTTAAGGCCCATTCAAGAATTTTTAAAGAAATATTTATAATATACGTTTGCCTCACAAGTCAAATATAGAACATAATTTTCACCAACTATCACATAAGTTGGCACTACATTTTATATCAAATCATCTCTCTTTTTTTGTGTGTGTGCTGGGGGATTGAATCCGGAGGCATTGTACGTCTGAGCTACACCCCCAGCCTTTTTTATTTTGAAACAGGATCTCATTAATCTGCTGAGGCTGGCCTCACATCTGTGATCCTCCTGTCTCAGCCTCCCAAGTACTGGGATTCTAGGTGTGTGCCACCGCGTCCTGCTTATGTCTAAGCCTCTGCACAGGTGTCACGTCTCCTGAGGGGTGGAGAGCACCCAGGAAGAATGTGGGCTCTTGAGCCAGACTGTCTCCACACCCATCTCCGCTCCATAGCCATAGGGTGGAGGTGGCGGCCACACGCTCCACCTCACTGGAGTTACGATGAAAATATAAAACATTCTTCAAACATTGTGTTTTGTATAGTAAGCCATCAGTATATGCTTCTTGTTATTTTTATTTATTTATTTTTTTTTTTGCGGTAGTGGGGATTGAACCCAGGAGCATTCTACCTCCGAGCTACACCCCCAGCCCTATTTTTTATCCTTTATTTAGAAACCGGGTCTCATGAAGTTTCGGAGGGCCTCACTAAGTAGCTGAGGCTGGCCACGAACCCAGATCCTCGGGTCTCAGCCTCCCAAGTACTGGGATTACAAGCGTGCACCACCACGCCCGGCTTGTTATTTTTATTCTATCATTATTACTATTATTTGATACTTGGGATTGAACCCAGGGGCATTCTACCTATGAGCTACACCCCCAGCCCTATCTTATTTTTTATTTTGAAACAGGGTCTCACTAAATTGCCGAGGTTGGCCCATACCTTTGATCCTCCTGTCTCAGCCTCCCAAATACTGGGATTACAGATGTGTGGCTTCTTGTTTTCTTGATTCTCACAAGTCTATGTGAGGTAAATAAAGCAGATATCAATCTGGCTTGCTTAATAGGGAATGTTTAGGATTTAAGGGAACTGCTTAGGGATGCAAAGCAAGTTTCTGATGAGACCTGGGGGTGCAGCTCAGAGGCAGAACAGCCCCGGGTTCAATCCCCAGTATGAAAGGAAGGGAGGGGGAAAGAGAGAGATTGCCTCTACTGGCCTCTCTGCCTCCAGCTCAGGCTCAGTCTGGGCCACCAACAAGCAATGGGTCAGTCTACTTCCTTGCCTGGGCCCTAGGATGGCTTCCTGAGAACCCCAAGGGGCTCCAGGCTCCTGATTGAGCCACGCCTGACCCACCTCTATCAGTCAAGGCTCTAACAGGAGCAGGGCCCATGGGACAGGCACATTCTGAAAGGGGATCTGTCACACTGGCTAACCCACCCAGAAGCGGTGTGTCCCAGAGTGGCTGCCTGCACACCAGAGAGCTGGAGGAACCAGGCGCTGCTCAGCGCAAGTAGCTGGAGTCTCAGAACACGAGGGACCAACGCTGCGCCCTTGTCCAAGGCCAACAGGCCTGGATACGCCCTGGAGCACTGTAGAGGAGAGTCCAGGCAGTGCTGCCGGCACTCAGGGCGGGACTCCCCCTCCAATTTGCTGCCCCTCCTGCCAATCATCTCATCAACACACCCCCGGAAGTCTCTCCGTCCAATCAAGTCGAAGATCCAGATGAACCTTCCCGCCACTGTCAAGGCCTTTGGGCCCCACATCTCTTAGCAGTCAGGAAAGGGAAACTGAGGACCAGGCGCCGAGGCGGGCGCATTTTGGCCTCTGTGCTCCACTTAGACTGAGCTGCATGTACCAAACTAGTGCGCAGCTGCGCAGGTGCATCTGCCCCAGACCCCGCCACCGTCCTTCAACTCCTACTGCCCCTCACCACCCTTCCCTGAACTCCCAGCAGCTCCAATGCCCAGCTCCGCGGCGCCAACGCCCTTTCAAGCTTCTACGGCCTTGCTCCTGACATGAGCTGTTCATGATCACTTGATCCGCCCATGTGGCTCCCTAACCTGTGTCTCCCTAACAGTACGCGTTAAAACCAGACCAGAGCACGCGTTTCTGCATCTGCAGCTCCCGGAAAGGGAGACGGCAAAAGAGGCACTTAGTAACTGGGCGGGGAAGACAGAACAGAAGATGAATAGCCACTTGAGTTGAAGCACATCCTCCCAAGGGTTTTTTTCCCTTCCTTGCAATAGCAGGAATTGAACCCAGGGACGCTCTACCACTGAGCCACATCTCCGGCCCTTTTTATTTTTTTTTAATTTTTTATTTTGAGACAGGGTCTTGGTAAGTGGCCCAGGTTAGCCTTGAACCTGCGATCCTCCTGTCTCAGCCTCCCAAGTACTGGGATTACAGGTGTGCACCGCTGCACCAGGCTCCCTCCCAAGATCTGTTCAGAATTTATGTTACTAGACATGGCTCTGCCTGAGAGTGGAGTTTGTTGTTGTTTTGTGTTGGGGATTGAATCCAGAGGCATCCTAACTCAGAGCTACACCCCAGCCCTGTTTTATTTTTTTATTTTGAAACAGGGTCTGAGTTGCTGAGAGTCTCGCTAAGCTACAGAGGGCTGCGATCCTGCGACTCTCCTGTCTCAGCCTCCCAAGCACTGGGACAACAGGTGTGCACACCTCGGTGGCTGAGGTAGAGCAGTCGATCGCCAGGCTGTGCAAGAATGAGCGCACACTTAGCTGCCCTTAGATGGCAGAGCGACCCCAACCAGCAACGCGGGTGCAGAATTCACCGGGGTGTGGGGTGGAACGTGAACGGACCTTCAAGTATAGGTAAAACTTGGAGAAAGGAAAGAGAGATACAGAGGAACAGAATGAGCCAAGGGTGACCCTCAGCCCTGAGACATGACTGGGCTCTGCAGAATTTATGTGTGAATCGCAGATCGCCTCTGTAAACCACCCAACACTGCAGCGCCGGCCTTGCCAGAGCAAGGGCGCTAAGGGCGCATGCTGGGCCCTGGGAAGAAGGTGGAAGGTTAAAAGAAATCAAATTGACAATGAAACAGGAGCTAGAATCATTTGAAACTCAGTTTTCAAGATAATACAGGCTTTGCATGAAAGCTGTACCTCCCAGGCATCTGGCATCATATCCAACCCCATGTTCTATTTGTATGATTTTCTTTTCTTGTTTTTAAATTGGAGAAAAATTTCATTTCAATAACGATCTTAGGTAATGGACTGATGGACAAATAGGAACACAGTGGGTTTTGAGTTGCATTCGGGGTCTGCTTTCACCATTACACGGGACAAGTCAACGCAAGAATCATTAGCGTCCACGGCAAATGGCCGTTCCCCAGCGCCAGGACTTGCGGTGATGGGGATACACTGTTTGGAGTTCCAGCTGAGTACTGAACTTTCAGGTTATGGCTTGCTAAATGGCTTTCCATTTGAGGGTTTTGTGTTTTATTATTTGTTTAAGAGCAGAGCAGGCTTAACTAGAACCATTAAATATACTAAAATGTTTTACTACAATAGTCTTTTTTTTTTTTGATACTGAGGATTGAACCCAGAGGCATTCTACCTCCAAGTTATACCCCCAGCCTGATTTTATTTCTTATTGGGAAACAGGGTCTCACTGAGTTGTGGAGGGCCTCGCTAAGTTGCCAAGGCTGGCTTCAAACCTGCGATCCTCCTGTCTCAGCCTCCCAAGTACTGGGATTACAAGCATGTGCCAACATGCCCGGCCCTTTTTTTTAAATAAATTCTTCAAAAACTGTATCTGAGAATGGTCCCATGAAACAGGAGGATGTGGGATTCTGGATTAGTGCAGGGTAAGGTGCTGTGTACCCTTAGAACCATCAAGAGGTGCCCGCACAGGAAAGCAGCGGCTATGTGTGTGCAGATGGGCTGAACACTCTAATCTAAAATGCCTGGGACCGGAACTGCTTTGAGTTTGGGATTTTTTTTTTCTTTTGGATTTTGGAATATATTTGCACATACATGAGCTATCTTGGGGATGGGATTCAAATCTAAACATGAAATTCATTCATGTTTCACATATACCTTATTCATATAGCTTGATGATAATTTTGTATGATTGTGTGTGTGTATGTGTGTGTGGTACTGGGGATTGAACTCAGGGGCATTCTACCTCTCAGTTACACCCTGGCCCTTTTTATTTCTTTTTTAATTTAATTTAATTTAATTTTTGTGGTTCTGGGGATTGAACACAGGGGCAAGCTACCTCTGAGCTACATCCCCAGCACTTTTTATTTTGGAACAGGGTCTTACTAAGTAGCTGAGGCTGGCCTCAAACCTGTGATCCTCCTGTCTCAGCCTCCCAAGTACTGGGATTATAACCATGTGCCATCATGCTAGGCCAGTCTCTGACTATTGTTTTAATTTTGAAACAGGGTCTCACTAATTTGCTGAGGCTGGCCTTGAGCCTGTGATCCTCCTGTCTCGGCCTCACAAGCACTGAGATTACAGGTGTGCACCGCCATGCCTGGCTTACAGGGCCATCCATCTTCACGGCCTAAGGAAGGATCATGTTCCTTCTGATGGTGTGTCAGACGTAACTGGTCATTGATACTTGATGTGTCCCTGGACATTACCCGTGACCACGTATGACTAAGGTCTTGGAGACCCTACAGCTCTGCAGCTTTAGGGACACATGTTTCTGGGACAGATCCTCACGTGCTGTGGAAGGAGGAGGTGCTGACAGTCTGACCAGTTTTGCATGACACAGGGACACTGAGCGTTCGTCCAGCGTTGTTCTTTCTTGTGCTCGGCTCACTCCCTCAGCAGACACTTGTCACGTGCCCAAGCCAAGGACGACGTCCGGTGTCAGGAAGTGGAATGAAAGGCATTTCTAGATGGGATAAGCTCATGACACTTTACCTCGCTCCTGAAGCACCAGCAACCGCCGGCGGCACTGCTGGGCACCTCAGAGAGAACGGGGCCGCGCTGGGTTAGCTGCAGAATTTTGCTTCACTTCTAGCATCAAACTAACTGGAAATCACATTAATGTTTCACAGTCACAGTTAAAATGTGGTCTGGGCCCTCTTCATATTCAATTTAAGGGTGTATCTGAATTTGGCGCACATGACAGTCCCACTTGGTGGACTCGGTGCCAACTCAAACACATCACGTCCAGAAGCAGCTCCCGCTCCCCCTCCATGCACCGGCGCCAGCCCCCACCCACAGCCTGCAGGCCATGCACCCGCCGCCATGCCCCTCGCCGAAAGAAACCCAAGACCACGGCTGCGTCTTGATCCTGCCCAGTCTCTCCTTGCTATAGTCCAGATCAAATCCATCTCAAATTTTTACCAGTTTTTCCTCCAAAATAGATTTTGAAAGCATGTCTTTTCCTTGATCTTGGCTACCACGGTGCTGGTCCCTTCTCCCCCTTCTCCCAGCCCTTCTCCCCCGCAACCCCTGCCTCAGTGGATGTGTGTGTGTGTGTGTGTGTGTGTGTGTGTGAAGGGGAGGACTGGGGATTGAACCCAGGGGCATCCTACCTCTGAGTTACATCCCCAGCCCTTTTTTTTTGAATTATTTTGAGGCAGGGTCTCACTAAGCTGCCCAGGCTGGCCTCAAACTTGTGATCCTCCTGTCTCAGCCTCCCAAGTTGCTAGGCTTACAGGCATGGGCAACTGCACCAGGCTGGCATGGATTTTTTTCAACAAGAAAAACCGTAACATTCTCCTGCATATAACCCATGAGTGGTGCTCCACTGCACTTAGAATAAAAGCTAAAGTCCATAAAAAAACATTTGTGGCAACATGGGTGGAACTGGAGGATACTGTGTTAACTGAGATGAGCCAGGCACAGACACTGCGTGCTTGTGTGTGTGTCCAGGCAGACACTGCATGTTCTCACTCGTGTGGAAGGTATAAACAGTTGTTTGCACAGGAGTAGGGCGTGGAGTAGTGGTGACCACCAGCTGGGAGAGAGAGGGGAGGGGATGGAGTGAGGTCGGATAACGTGAGAGAGGAGGAAGAGATTCTAGTGTCCCATGGCGCAGCAGGGTGGCCCTAGTTACCACAACTTACCGTATGTTTTACAAAGAGCTAGAAGAAGAAATTTAAAGTCTTCCAACACAAAGAAGTGATAAATATTTAAGGAGATGAAAATGCTAATTACCCCGATTATAACATGGTGTATACACGTATCAAGTTATCACATTGGAACCCTTACATATATACCATTGTTGTGTGTCAATTAAAATTCAAAAATAAAATAGAAGCCGGGCATGGTGGTGCTCACCTGTAATCCTAGTACTTGGGAGGCTGAGATAGAAGGAATACAGGTGTGAGCCGAGCCTCAGCAATTTAGCAAGACTCGCACCAACCTAGCAAGACTGTTTCAAAACAAAATATAAAAAGGGCTGGGGGTGTTGCTCAGACGTAGAAAGCCCGTGGGTTCAATCCTCAGTACCATGAAAAAGGTCTAGCTCAGAGTTCGAGTGCCCCTGGGTTCAACCCCCAGTACCAAAAACAAATAAATAAATTAGTAAAAAGAAAGTAGAAAAATACTAGAAGAAAATTCTTAAAAAAAAAAAAAGACAGAATAAGGGCTAACGTCATTGCTACCATCTCTAAGGTTTTGCCTCCCTGGGACCTCAGTACTCCGCCCTCTCGCTCCTGTCCGCACAGGCACGCCACCACGGGCCGCAGGGACTGTGCACCTGCTTTTCTCTGCCTTAACACCTGCCCCTGCTCCACCTCTGCCCTTCCTCGCTTGGTTGTGTTTCTCCTTTCTTCAGAGGGACCTCACCTGGCCACTCCATCGCCCTTCCTCCTCTGTCCCTGTCCCTTCTCCACCGTCTTCGTAGCTCTTACCCCTCCTTGGGATTCCATCCCTGCTTGTCTCCTGCAGTCACCGTCTCCCCGGCGAGGCTGCCAGCCCTACGAGCGGGTCTGAACCTCCCTGCCTCCCTTGAGGAGGTCTGTATGGATCGGTTCTGAAAGATGGGGCAGTGTCTACACCCGTCAAGTGGCATATGTCCTGCAGACACACTGAGTGGCAGTAAACAACCAGGGCTCCTCACAGTCAGAGCCTTCTGAAGAATTTAAACCACTGCTTCAGAGGTTGAGACAGGAGGAGCGCAGGTTCAAAGCCAGCAATTTAGCAAGGACCTCGGCAACTTAGTGAGACCGTTCCGAAATAGGGCTTGGGGGTGTAGCTTGGAGGTTGAATGCCCCTAGGTTCAGTCTCCAGAAACACACACACACACACACACACACACACACACACACACGAATTTAAAATTTTAAATCACAAACCACAATCCACATTTCAGCCAAGGAACCAGCCCCTTGCCGTGCTGCTAATGTAAATAAGTTGAACTAAGTCGTCAAGCGTCCGGGTAGATACTTGGTACTCCTGGCCAAGTTCACAGAGTTACTAGAAATGACAACCACCATGCAAACTACTCCTTACTTAGATGTTTTATAACTTCAAAAATGCTAAAACAAAGAGAAGTATCCAGAATCAAGAAAAAACAGTATCCTTTTTTATTATAAAATTATAAAATTCCCTTTAGCTTTGGGATCCTATTTCACATGTCATCGGGAAGAGTCTGTATTATTTCCCAAGTCCTCTCCCTTCACCTGAATGATGAGGAAACTGAGGCACAAGGAGCCAGGTCCAGCAGCCTGGCCATGGCTATCAGGAGGTCCTGCCTGGTACCGGCTACAAAGCTCTAGCATCGAATTGCCTGTGGGCTTCGGTGTGTCTTCTTTACGCCCTGGTGTCTGAAAGCCAAACACGATGTCAGCTAAGCTCACGCTCCGGTAAAGAAGTAGAAGCCCAGGAGTCGTGGGGTAGAAGGCGAGCTGCTGCCAGGGGGGCGGTGCTGTTCACTGCTGGACTCCTGGCAAGACCTAGGCCAGGCCTGGGTATATCCAAAATGACTCATCGAGCCGCAGGGTAGAGCATAACTACAAAAACACGCACTTAGGAAAAACAGTATTTCTTTTTTTTTTTTTTTGCGGTACTGGGGATTGAACCCAGGGGCGTTCTACCTCCGCGCTACCCCCCCGGCCCTATTTTTTATACTTTATTTTGAAATCGGGTCTCAAGAAGTTGCGGAGGGCCTCACTAAGTAGAGAGAGAGAGAGAGCTGAGGCTGGCCGCGAACCCAGATCCTCTGGTCTCCGCCTCCCAAAGTACTGGGATTACAAGTGTGCGCCACCACACCCGGCGGAAAAACAGTATTTCACTTAATAACCAGTGAAATTGCCCCAGTCGCTCTGCAGAATGCGTTTCTGTTTAGCACGCTTGGGAAGAAGTCTCAACTCACCACTTCACACCAGCCAACCCTCGC
Source organism: Glis glis (assembly GCA_004027185.1). Classification (NCBI taxonomy): domain Eukaryota; kingdom Metazoa; phylum Chordata; class Mammalia; order Rodentia; family Gliridae; genus Glis; species Glis glis. Next base: position 33,813 of record PVJS01000168.1, on the reverse strand, counting down.
TTCTGTATTCTCCCCCGCAAAGGCCCATCAGGACCTGGTGCAAGCTTATAGTTTTGCCTTCAAGAATCTACATTCCATACATATGGCATTTAAAATTAGATTCCACTTTTAACTATGACATTTTACATCGGGGGAAAAAACTGGTAAGGACTGCCTGAATGTTTTTACTTTGGTCCAGTCATTTCTTAAAAATAGCTGAATTTTGCAATGCTAGAACTTACACCATTTCGATATTTTAACAATCTTCACAGAGCGATATTTAAATTGTACTATTTTTATGTTTTTTAATATACCCAGGAGTAGGATTCAAAATATTTAGCCGCCAGTCTTACATAGACACAGCTGCTTAGGACAAGTGCAGTTGCAGCACGCGGTGGGTTCTGGAGGCTTCCGGAGAGCCAGGGTACGCATGTGGTCGCCGAACATGAGTTGATTCTATGGCCCTGGGAGGGACTGAGACCTGGACATGAGTGTGTGCAGTGGGGTGTTGGCTCCAGGCGATGGGTCTTTATTAATCTATGGATGAATGCTAATATGTTATCATCCTTTGGGCTACACAGGTGCAGGTCTGCTGATGTCAGCCCAGCCTTCTATCCTCACATCCCACTTCCAAGATGCAGGAGTTGCACACACATCCCCCCTCTCTCTCTCTCTCTCTCACACACACACACACACACATACACACACACTTAAAGCTGGCTCTCACAATCATGATAAATAACGGCAGTGGTGTCGAAAGCTAACATTTGGAGGGCCTGCAGTTTGTGAGAGCAGGTGCTACACACCTGACATCAATGCCCTTATTAATTTGAGCATCAACCCGAGGATGTGAGATGCTCTGTGAACTCAAGAAGTCAAACCCCCGCCGAGCACGGCGGCAGAGAGCCCCGCGTCCACTGCCAGCGCGCGGGCCTCTGAACAGCAGGACAGAGCGCCGCATCTGGAATGGACGAGGCCGGGCAGTCTCTTACCTCGGCCGCAGAGGCGTCTGCCCAGGGATAAATGGCATCGACTCTCTGCTGGCCATCCAGATGGGGGAAATGCATCTCCCTCCTCCATCGCTGCCTCACGGGGAATAAAGCCTCGCCGAATTCCAGCCCTGCTCTCTTCCGGTGCGGAGCTATTCCTGGGCTGCCCTCGTGCCGGCAGAAACACTTTAGCCACCCTGGCTGGCAGATGGACAGGGAGCAGGGATGCTAACAGCCCGGGGTAAACACACTCTGGACGCATTTCAAAATACAAAGGTGGGTTTGTGCGCATCCGAAAAGGCCACCTACTCTAAGCAATAGGGCAGATGCCTTTCGATTTGAAAATGTTAGCGCTTGCAGAGGAAGAAACAGATCTCAGTATGTGTGCGCACGCGCTCCGCCAAGCAGGTTCTTCCAAACGACTCCCCTACATGCTTCTGACATCAGCTATATTAGAACGCCTTGGGACCTTGCTCTAAGCGGATAATTCTCCGTGCTCTTAAGGCAGCCCACCCTAAGCAGATAATGCCCAGGCACGGATATCTGGCTGATTCACAGGAGAGAGGGAAGGATGAGGAGCAAGTGGAGTTTTCCCTTCCCCTCTCTCCCTCCCTCCCTCCCTCCCTTCCTTCCATCTGTCCGTCCATCTTGCTAGGTTTCTGAGGTTAGCTTCAAACCTGCGATCCTCCGCCTCTCTTTCCTGGAGGAGAGGTGCACAGGATGGGAGCTTGAAGAGCCTCTGGCGCCCAGCTCGTCCTCTTTCAGTCGGTCAGCTGTAGACGAGCGGAGGGAAGGCTAACTGCTAACACCTCTGGAGCGTTTCCTCTGAGCCTGACACGCCAGGTCATCGGATCCTATACGAATATATGTGAATATATCCACACATACATAGGAATATACATATGCATCCTATATAAATATATGACTAGGTGGCTACTGTTTTTACCTTCATTTAGCACACCAGGGAACCAAGGCTTAGAGGCACAATGTGATTTACCAAAAGTCCAAGGCTGATCGGCGGAGGAGGCAGGATTTACTCTAGTTCGCATAAGTCCCAGTCTAGACACTAGACCGCTGGCCAGGATTGCAGGGCAGGCGGCTGGCTGGCCCTGTAGGTATAGGGCCGCTTCTCTGGCAGGGAGGTTCCACCTGTCTATCCACTGCACAGAGAGCGCCGGATCCGGGGGAGCCCTGTATCTGTCATTTATTGGTATACAGAGCGTGATTACTGTCAAAGTTAGCCTAAGGCTGACTCAGGGAAAGTGACATTTGGCCGTGGTTCTGACAGCACTGCCCGCGGCCCGCTGAAGGAGCACACGCCATGACTAACATTGACTCCTGGGAATTGTCTGTGATGCCAAATGTCAAAATAACTGCATTTCACTGAAAAAAAAAAATTCAGTCTCAGAAGAAACTGCAGAAGGAGTCAGAAAATTGAGCGCTCACTAGCAACGGAAGCCTTTCTGTCCCGGGAGCCAGCCACACTGAGCAAGCGTGTAAACATCGCTCTCCCGTCGCTCTCTGAGGAATTCGAGATTTAATTTACAATTGGCACACAACCCCACAGGCTCGGGATGCTCATCATAATTAGCAACGCAATCACTGCCTGCTCAGAATGCGCAGGGCTGGCAGACGCCTGCGTTTTCCCAACCTCCTCCCAAAAATATTAGCCGCAGACTTTACTGGGCTGTGTTATAATCCACTATTCAAAAAACGCAAACCACACTGCGCTGAGCTGAAACTGAAGGGAAAGGAAAGAAGCATATTTTAAAAATGTGGGCACTTTTTTAAAAATGGAAACATTTTAACCAGGCCTTTTTCATTGGTGACCTCTTTTTGCACAATACTATGAGTGCAGATGTCTGAGGGACATGGAGCTGGCTGGTTCTACGTACTTTTATAGGTGTACTGTAACCATGCATGACAGTGAGGTCCAGAGAAATACACACACACATGCACACAGCATCGGCGTGTTTCCCACGGCATCCCACCTGCTCCCCTCCTCCCTCCCCATGCGTGTTAGTGAGACTGTGATACCTTTGTGTGTGGACACAGCATTATTTGAACTGTTCCTTTCCCCCTCCCTATTTCCCTCCCCCTGTCTCCTTCCACTATTCTCCTGGCTTCTCTCCTCATTTATCTGAAGTCCCTTTTGCTTCCTATTCATCTTGTAGCTTCCTCATATATTAGGGTTAGATATAGAATGTTCCCTGAAGATCTCATGTATTAACGTTCAAAGTTGATATAATTAAGTCATGAGGGTTATAATCTCATCAGTAGATAAATCCATTGCAATGGACTTACTGGATGGTAACCTAGGCAGGTGGGGTGTGGCTGGAGAAAGCGGGTCCCCAGGGATGTGGCCTTAGGGACTGCGCTTTTGTCTTTGAATCCCCTTGCTTGCTGGCTCCCTCCCTCTTGCTCCCAGCCTCCATGATGTGAGGGCAGAGCCTTGTTCTCTCCCTCTCTCTGCTTCCCGCCACCATGCCCTGAGCTCTGCAGACCCGGCCTGACATGGACTAAACCCTGAAATCTCCAAAACTGTGAGCAAATAAATCTTCCTTCCTCTAAGTTGTGTGGTCAGTTGTTTTGTATTATAGCAGTGAGAATGTAGACCAAGAAGAGCTATGGGAGAAAACACACAACCTTGACTTTCTGAAACTGGCTGACCTTACCTCTAGTTCCTTCCATTGACCTGCAAATGACATCATTTTCTTCTTCTTCATGACTGAGTAAAACACCATTTTGTGTATATACCATATTTTCTTCATCCAATCATCTATTTGTGGTCACCTAGGTGGTTCCATAATTTGGCTGTGGTGAACTGTGCTGCGTGAACGTGGGTACACAGGTGCCAACACTGGAGTCTCACTTTCATTCCTTTGGAAGGCATGGAGGAGTGGTGTGGCTGGCTCCTATGGAGGTTCCTGTTCATTTCTCTAACTCTCTGAAATACTGGGGCCGCAGGTTTTACTTTACTCCATTCTGACTCAAAGAAGAGCAATGTTATTTTTCTCTGTTGTAATGGTTCGGATGTAGACTGTCCCTCTAGCCCTCAGGGAAACAAGGTAGCAGTGTTGGGGGGGGCTGGTTGCTAAGGAAGTGTTGGAGGGGGAGCTTGGTTGCTAAGGAAGGGTCCCTGGGGGTGTGACCTTGGGGATTTTACAAGGACTCTTGTCCCCCTGTTCTCTCTCTGCTTCCAGCCTCCAGGATGTGAGAGTGGTGCCTTGTTCTCTCCCTCTCTCTGCTTCCCAAGGCCATGTCCTGAGCTCTGCAGACCTAGCCTGACCTGAACTGAACCCTGAAAGCTCCAAAAACTAATCGAATAAATCTACTTTCCTCTAAATTGTATGGTCAGCTGGTTTGGATTATGGCAATGAGAATGTTGACTGAAATATCTATTAAAAAGTTGGTGAAGCCAACTTTGGGCGCACGCCTGTGATCCCAGTACTTGGGAAGCTGAGATAGGAGGATAGCAAGTTCAAGACCAGCCTCAGCAACTTAGTGAGACTCTCAGCAACCTAGCAAGACCCTATTTCAAAACAAAAAATAGAAAGGGCTAGGTATATATCTTGGAGGTAGAATGCTTCTGGGTTTAATCTCCAGTATTACACACAAAAAATAAGTAAATAAATAAATAAATAAATAAATGGGGTAGGGGTGTATCTTGGAGGTAGAACACCCCTGGGTTCAATCCCCAGTAACACACACACACACACACACACACACACACACACACGGTCGAGAAGGAGTGAAGTTCATTTTTGTTAAATTTAGTGGACCACATTTTAGGACTGTTTCTACTTAGATGTATGGATCCTATTACTGCTACTCAGTGGAATTAAAAAAAAAACATAGACTTCTGTGAGCTTAAAAAAAAAGAAAAGAAAGAAAACCTCCCAGTATTGAGTCCCAGGCGCTCAAAGTCTTTTTAAAGTTCTGTGTCAGTGTTCTCCACGTCACAACTTCATGACTGCTGGGCAGATTCCTTCTTCACCAACAGTAGAAATGAGCCGGGCGGTGACACAAGGCTGGCCTCACCCTTGGGGAGCACACCAGAAGCGGCTCCAGTTCACTCCCGAAATCAGACGGTGAGTTGTGAAGCGCGAGCATCGGTAAAGCTGAGGCCTGCTCTGCCTCCTCTTGGTAACAGTGGGCACACACAGCGGGCTCCGCAGGTACCGCACAGAGGGATGTTTATGGGTTCATTGTCAGGAAATAGAAAAATATAGCCAGCCCTCTAGTATGTAGAGGATGTCTCTCCTTCCCCTGAAAAATGCCTGTAGAGCTTTGCAAAGTAAGACAATGATAACTAAATACAAATTCCACAAAACTACGTCTGGAAAGATGCGCTCAACAGGTGACGCATGTCTTTGTAAGTAAGGTAACTCATAAAGAACAGGGTGTCCGGGTCCAGTGCCCACAATCTCATCCCTACTGGCCACAAACAAGATCTGCCCTCCATGGATTTGCCCGTGGGCACGTGTTGGTCCATTTTCTGTTGCTATAACCCTGTGTTAGTCAACAGGCTCACTGCCATGACCCCATAAGCCTGACCACACAACTTAAAGAAAGGAAGCTGTGTTCACTCACAGCTTTGGGGCATTTCAGAGTTTGAGTCCCTGTGTGGCTGGTCTGTGGAGCTCAGGGCATGGCAGCGGGAAGTGGAAAGAGAAAAGAACTTTGATTTTGGGGGTGTGTGTGTGGTCCTGGGGATTGAACCCAGGGGCATTCTACCTCTGAGCTACACCCTAGCCCTATTTTATTTATTATTTTGAAACAGGGTCTCACTAATCATCACAGAGAAGGAACACACTTACCACAACATCATTTCATCTTAAAGCATGTACACACAATGGAATTCTACTCAGCCACAATTATGTCATGTGCGAGAATATGAATGGAACTACAGAATACTAAGCTAAGTGAGATTAGTCAGTCACAAAAAGTGAAAGGTCAGATGTTTTCTTTCTTACATGTAAGCCAAGGAGGAATTGGGGTACAGGAGGGGCTCCAGATAAAGGAAGAGAAACCCCAGTGGAGTGATAGAGGGGGTCTAGGGGAGGGTGAGGGGGATGGAGACTTGAGGAGGGAAACACTTCAATTGACACTATGTAGATATATGAAATTATCAAAGCCAATCTCAACTGGTACAGGGAGGTGGGAGAGAGTGGAGAGGGATCCAGGGACAAGCTCGCCAAGTGCTGGGTGCATGGGTGTCCCTATCACTCTGAACTGCATTATGATGTGTAATTACAAAGCCCCAGTAAAAGTATATTTTTTTAAAAAAAAGAATGTATTCTAGTCCAAATACTTCAGAGGCGGAGACAGGAGGATCTCAGGTTTAAGGCCGGCTTCAGCAATTTAGAGAAACCCTGAGCAATGTATCAAGACTTTGTGTCAAAAAATAAATAAAATAGGGCTAGAGATTTAGCTCAGAGGTAGAATATCCCTGGGTTCAATCCCCAGTAACACACACACACACACACACACACACACACACACGAAAGTATCATAGCTGGGCCTGGAGGATTATGCCTGTAATCCCAGTACTTGGGAGACTGAGACAGGAGGATCACAGATTTGAGGCCAGCCTCAGTAACTCAGCAATACCATCTTTCAAAATAAAAAATATAAAGGGCTGAAGGTGTACCTTGAAGGTAGAATGCCCCTGGATTCTTTCCCTAGTATCCCCTCCAAAAAAAAAAAATGTACCCTAGAAAACACATGACCAACACGGAGAGGGAGGGGGGAAGAAGAAATGACAACTTTTATTGGTAATTTATCAGTCCTCAAGCAAGCTAACCTGAAATGTAATTACTGAGCTGTCATACCGTGTCCCATGAACGAGGTCAGAATGAAGAGAACACGACCGAGTTATGTTCACATAAAAAGACTGAGCAATAGAGATAGATGGAGTCCTGGGGTGTAAAATAAGGACTTCGGGTACCGTCCAACGCAGAAGAACTTGTAATAAGAGGGAATTTTACAAAAACTGATATTGTCCTTTCTTCTGCTTCTGAAAGGGCCCTCTGTGTTCCAGCCCACCTTCCAGAAGCCTGCTGTGCCCATAAATGCCCGCGAAGCAGCAGGCCAGGCGCCTCCCTGAAGAAAGAGGGAAGAGCCGGTGACATAGATGCAGCGGGGCCTGAGCCTGAGTTAAAGCGCCCGAGGCTTTGGACTCTGTCGGCAGCCATTTCTTGGATGTGATATAATATGTAAATTTCTTGATATTTCCATCCAAATAGGCTTGTTAAACATTTAAATAATTTTTGAAAACCAATTTTCCTTCCAAATTTGACTTTCTCCAAATCAAAAACATCTCTGATTCAATTAAGAGTCCGAATAAGAACCCGAATGTCCCCTTACGTACATACGTTCAGACACAGCTGCACTTTGAGGTGAAGTAAATCTAAGTGAGATGTAAGATAGGACAGACAATGTCACATTCGCTTTTCATTGGCTGAAAACATTGTAAGAGAAGCTTAAAGCCTCATGTGGTGGTGCACGCCTGTAATCCTAGTACTTGGGAGGCTGAGATAGGAGGATTGAAGGTTTGAGGCCAACTTCAGCAACTTAGTGAGACCCTGTTTCAAAATGAAAAATAAAAAAGGCTGGGGGTGTACCTTGGAGTTAGAATGCCCCTGGGTTCCATCCCCAGAGAGGAGGAGGAAGAAGAGGAGGAGGAGGAGGAAGAGGAAGAGGAAGAGGAGGAGGAGGAGGAGGAAGAGGAGAAGAAGGAGAAGGAGCACAGTTTAACAGTACTTTAGCAAAGTCAGAGTTTCTATAACCTGTCTCCTTTCCTCTGGACTCCAGTCACCAGAATAACAATATAACGTGACATCGCTACCTATTCACGTGCGGTTCGTCACATTCTGTTGTGTGATGGAAAGTGCCTGCACAGAGGAGCCACGAGCATTCAGACGGCTCACCTGAGCAGTATTATTTCTAACTTGTCTTTTCCTTCCTTAACTTTTTTAACCCAGCTTACTCAATGACAGGAAATGAAAAGGTAACTGTCCCCATGCCAAGTGTAAGTTGGAGACCCTTATTTAAGAACTCTCGCCCATTCCCAAAGCTTTAGGTCTAAGGTATTTCTTCTGCTCGCCCCTGGAATCCGGGAGGTGGTGCTCCTGGTGCCGGCTTCCTGTGCGCACTGAATGCACTCACGGCAGGAAGGCTCTTAGAGAACAGCACCGTGGTTAAGAAAAGCACTGAATTAGGACTCAAGCACCCTACCACGCGCTCACCGGGTGATCTTGGGTAGATTCTCTGACCCCCCCACACTCTTTGGTACTGGGGATTGAACCCAGGTGCGGTCTACCTCTGAGCTACACCCCCAGCCCCTTTTAAAATTCTTTTATTTTGAAGGAGGATCTCATTACGTTGCTGAAGGTGGGCTTAAACCTGCAATCCTCCAATCTCAGCTTCCCAAGTACTGCGCCACCACGCAGGACTCCCAGTGCTGTGTACCGTACTCCCAAGTGCGTGTGTCGCCAAGCCCGGCAGAGTCTCTGAACTGTAATCTCTCCCTTGATAAAATGCAAATATAAATGAATAAACACAAATACAATGAATTTCAAAACAGGGTCTCATTAAGTTGTTAAGGGTCTAAGTTGCTGAGGCTAACCTCGAACCTGCAATCCTCCTGTCACAGCCTCTCAAGATTTCTCATCCTCTTGACCTATGGATTCCCAGTGTAGACTGGTTTTAAAAGAAATCTGTTAAAAACCATGTCTCTCATATTCTGGTGCTTGGCACAGCTCTCAAGCTGTACAAGTTAGAACAGGCATTGGATCAACTGTAATCCAGAAAACCTAATAAAAACCTCTGAATAGATGATGTGGACCCGTTATCATTTCTCAGGAGAAGTCTGAAAAAGCTTACTGAGTTGTTGCTGGCCGATACTGTCAGCAAGAAGAGCTTCAGATCAGTGAGGTCGAATTCACACCCGACTTTTCAGTAGATGCACCCCAAGCCCCGTAACGAGCCCGCTCTCTAGTTATAACACAGCAAATTTCAACTATTTATACAGTCATTATCATTCTTGAGACAATGCTATCCTTACTCATTTAACATTATTTTCAAGTATGATCTCAGAGTTAGATTATAAGTTTCTTGAGTCCAGAGACATTGGCCTATTAACATCCATCTTGTGTTAGCTTTCTGTTGCTGTAACAAAACACCTGAGATTAACCCGCTTAGGGAGGAAAGGTTCATTTTGGCTCAGTTTCAGAGACCTCAATCTAAGGTCAGTTGTCTCCATGGCTTCTGGGCCTGTGGCGAGGCAGGACACCATGTGGGGACATGTGGGGGACAAAGCAGCTCACCTCATGGTAGCCTGGAAACAAATAGGAAAACAAAAAAGGGCCAAGGTCCCCATATCACCTTCAGTGGCATGGCCTTAATGACCGAACTTCCTCCCGCCTCTCGAAGGCCTCACCACCTCCCAGCAGCTCCATCCCTGGGGACCAAGCCTTCAAGACATGGGCCTTGGGGGACATTTCAGATCCAAAGTATAGCACATCCTGAATTCTAACGTGGAACATCTCTAGCACAGGTTGAGTATGTCGTGAGTATCCTTACGAGAACATACCGAGGATGTACTGCCATGTCACCACTGACAGATGAGGACATCGTGTCATGTCACCACTGACAGATACACATCTCTGCCATATAATGAAACTCCTTACATGAGCGGATGTTTGGGTGCTGTTCTGGAAGACAGCACAGATGGATTTGGCTTAGATGCGATGTAATTTCAGGATTCTATCATCCATATAGAAAATACATATCTAAGATGGATGTGGTTGCGCATGCCTGTAATCCCAGTACTTGGGAGGCTGAGACAGGAGGATCACAGGTTCAAGGCTCAGCATGCATTAACTTGATGAAACCCTGTTTCAGATTAGAAATGCCCCTGGGTTCAATCCCCAGCACCACACACACACACACACACACACACACACACACACACACAAGAAATAAGAGAATACACATCTAATATTGCCTGTGCATCTACATATTAGTTACTTCCTAATGCTCGTGGAGCAGTAGATTCCCTTTGTGAACTCTTTTCTCCCACCCTGTGGCCCCCACCCCAATAATTACATTTAATGAAGAGGGAAAAAAGCATATTTTGGTCTCACCAAAATTGTCAGTTCTGTCTTATGAAGCCACTTTTCTCTCTAACAATTCTGATTTCCATGAAGTTGGATTCTACTAGTCTCCTTTCCAAAACAGAAAACAAGATAAAGTTCATGTTTCTTTCACAATTCAAACCCCGGATCACACAGTGAAGGACCATTTAGAATTATCTTATTTTTTCCTAAACACATTACATTATGAATGAGAACAATTATGTGGGAATAAAATTAAATGGAAAGGCCACAGTTGGTGAACTTTTTTTGGACAAAACAGCGCCCTCTGGTGGAAACAGTCCTTTCTCTGGGTTAGACATCACCGGAGCCAGAACACTGAAGATGTCTTCAGAAAATGGAGCGTCCAAGGTAGGTGGGAAAACTGATCAGAATCCTTACACCGGAATCACCAAGTGGTGTCTCCTCCAATTCAGCCGCTCTAATCACTTCCCGACACTGTCTGCAGTCGCCTGCCAGGGGACCCAGTGGCGCGCACACACGGATATGCAGACAGTGGAGTTGAGGGAAGCTACCCTTCGGCCCTAAGTAGATGGTACAACATGGCTCCCAAGTTTCCCACATCTAATCACAGCACCCCAGGGACGAAGAGAAAGAACAGTTCAGAAGCCGGGAGAGTCTGCAGACGGCGCAGAGATGACCTCGCAGCTTGGCCTGAGTTCATGAACAAAGACACAAGTTAAAGGCGAGCAGCCCTGCAGAAGTCCCCGTGCTCCGACGGCCCCTGTCATTGTTTCCAAAGGTCAGTGGGTTTTAAACTGACTGGTTGGAACTGGAGGAAATGGTGATGTTAGTCATTGTTTATTTTACTGTATTATCACCCCACATCTGTGGTCTTTTGGTGTTTAAACTAAATCTAGTCCTCCTTTTCCTGCTCGGTCAATTGTATGGTCTTATTTATTTATTTATTTTGGTACTAGGGACTGAATCCAGGGGCATTCTATCTCCAAGTTATACCCCTAACCCGTTTTATTTTTTTGTTTTGTTTTGAAACAGGGCTTTGCTAAGTTGCTGAGGCTGGCCTTGAACCTGCAATCCTTCTGTCTCAGCCTTCCAAGTACTGGGATTGTAGGTGTGCATTGACACACCTGGCTTGGGTCTTCTTAATGTGAGAAAACACCATAAACAATTACTGCTTAAAGATTGCCTACAAACCATATACATGTTCTGCCAGGTTGAAAACCGGATAATACATTCTGTAAGGAGCTAATCTACACGCCATATCTTCATCTATTTCTCTAACAGAGTAGCGGCCATTTGTTCAATACCCACACCCATGCGAATCCAACTACATCAGAAATTCTCCGGGGACTGAGCTGAAAGTGCAGTGGTGTCTCTCCACCCTACAACCGGGCCCTGCCTGTTGCCTCCATGTGCGTCTGCACTGAGCTCCGGTTGCCACCCTTCTGCCCCGTCAGCCCATTGCTTCTATTGCACATTCTTTAGTAAAGGCCACCTTGTCTCAAGGAGCGGTGCTGCCCTAAAGCAGCGTTTTGGGGGAAGGCGACATGGAGTGCCTTCTAACCATCTCCCCTCAGAGCTCAGAAATGTGTTTTCATCCCACTGAACAAGCAAAAGCCTGTGCCTGGCAGGGAGGGACGCTGGAAGCCCGCACTGCAGAGACTGTGTCCCAGAGGGGGGCCCTGGGTCTCTGCACAGCTCCATCGTGCAGAGGCAGCACCCCACACAGGCCCATGCACTTTGTGCACACAGTTCCCCTGACCCCTGTGCGGCCAAGTGTCAGACAGCCAGTGTGGGAGCGGAAGTGTTGCTTCCTCCCCAATTAAAGTACCTCGAGGGGCCACCCCGGGAATACACATCGCCAGTGACCAGCCAGGCCCCTGTCTGAGGACAGGGACAGACTCGCCTCCGGCTGCTTGCCGGGCTGGTGCAGAGGAGGGCTGCGTCCATAGTGTTCGCTCCCTCCGCTGCATCGTGTCATCAGAGCGCCCGATGGGAGGCTAACTAGTAGAAAGGAAATGATCATTGTCACCAGACAGGTGTGCGTGACAGCTGATCCGCTTACAAGAGCGAGGCAGCAAAAGGAACGCAGGAACTAAAATCCACGGCCTGCCATGCCAGGAGTGGTGGCGTACCTGTCATCCCAGCAACCTGGGCGGCTGACGCAGGAGGATCCAAGTGTGAGGCCAGCCTGGGCAACTTAGCGAGACCCTGTCTCAAAAATAAATAAATAAGTAAATAAACAAATAAAGGGCTGGGGATGTGGCTCAGTGGTAGAACATTCCTGAATGCAATCCCCAGAACTGAAGGGGGGGGGGAACCCAGAAAACAAAAACTGCCAACAACAAAACAATGTATAACACACAAAGTACACTGGAGAATATCATAGAATGTCAACAGGCACCTCAAACTGGTAAAGTAACTCGGGGATCCTAACCAACCTTCTATGCTGAGTTTGTAGCTAACTGAGACACTAACTATATTCCTAGGCGGATCAAATTTCCATGTTTTGCTGTTGACAGACGTTGTGTGCATAAATGAACAGTCGGTGAAACGGATCAACATCTTGTGTTTAGATCGAAGAGGAGAGTTTATCAAAGCGTGTCTTCCAGAGCCCAGACTGAGTTGAGGAAATGGGGATTTGAAAAAGAAAGTCATCTCCCCTCCTTTTAAACACACATACACACACACACACACACACACACACACACACACACACACAGAGAAAAAAGACAGAGAGAGAGAGAATCTATGTATGATTACTAGGGTTGCCAGATTTAACAGATAAAAATTTAGGACAGGCAGTTAAATTTCAATTTCAAGTAAAAATGAATAATGCTGTAGTATAAGTATTTTCCATACAATTTGGGACATAATTTCACTAAAAATTACTTTTTTTTTGAAATTTGAAATTTGAAATTCAGATTTAACTGGTCCTACTGTATTTCATCTAGCAATCATAATTATTACACATGCGTATGTAGTATAGGCATATAATTTGGCATATAATTATATATGTCTAATTTGTAGTTCATTATTGGAGAATTTGTCTCTGTGAATATGAGAGAGAAAAGTTGAGAGAGTGAAAGAGAGAACAAATCTACAGGTTAAATGTGAACTCGGCAGGAGAGAGAAATCATGGAACTCACTGGAAAACTGTTATTCTCCTTAACCCTGTGTGTATGAACTTCCAAAATAGAAAGCCTACTGATATTTTAAAAATAATGTTATTGTAAATGAAAATATTCTTATCAGTATGTTAATTCTGATATTCTCCAAGAATCTTGCTAAGTTTTTTCTATATGTTTCCACATTTTAGAATCCCAAACTGGGATACAAAAAGTTTTAGAAGAAAACCGTGTCTATGTAGACTTCCGGCTCACCAGCTGAGAGGTTAACCCGAGCCTGCTCCTTGCTCACAAGGTGAGAACACAGCGACACCTATCTCAGGATACCCTTGTGTGCATGACAAGAAATAACGAAAGCAAAACATCTTTGTGAAATGTGAGAACAAATACCATCATTATTAAATTAATAATAATTAGGTTGGGCCTAGTGGCACATACCTGTAATCCCAGTACTTGGGAGTTTGAAACAGGAGGATCACAGGTTCAGGCCAGCCTCAGCAACACAGCGAGACTCTCAGCAACCTAGCGAGACCCTGTTTTGAAAACAAAAACTAAAACAGGGCTGGGGGTGTAGCTCAGTGGTAGAATGCTACTGGGTTCAATCCCAAGTACCCCCCAAAAGATATGTCTGGCCAGCAAGATGACAGTTCCACTAACTCTCCCCCAGGCTGTTCCGTCTCTCTGTCCTACCCTCACTGTGAAGTGTACGCAGTTGGTGCTTGTTATTTGCCATGATGTTCTACGATGTTGCCATGAACACAGGGTTAGGGGACACTCAACAGTTGCTCTTAAGGGAAACAGGAGGTCAGGTTCCCATGAGCCTCTGATTATATTCCCATCGACCTATCAGTACTTGAAATTGTTCTGTGCATGTTTTTGTTTGCTGTTTAATACATAGTATTGATTCATTGACATTGAACTCCTGGCCAGCAGCACGACTACTCAGGCTTGGAAAGAAGAAAGTTATGCACGGGGCAGGGCATTTGAAACTGAATCTCACACACCCATACAGAGAGTTCTTTTCACAGTCTATTTAGTGCCACATTTGTCACCTTTTTTGTAGTGTGTGTGTGTGTGTGTGTGTGTGTGTGTACGTGTGTGTCATGGTGATTAAATTCAGGGGTGTTCTACCTCTGAGCTACACCCCCAGCCCCATTTGATTGATTGATTGATTTTTGAAACAAGGTCTCACCAAGTTGCTGAGAGCCTCGCTAAATTGCTGAGACTGGCCTCGAACCTGCGATCCTCCTGTCTCAGCCTCCCAAGTACTGGGATTACAGGTGTGCACCCCACCCCTCTCCCTGTTTTGTTTTTTGTTTTGTTTTGTTTACAGAGAGCTGGAGCAAGAAGGCAGAGGGTGACCTTGTTCAACATCAGCTGGAAAGAGGAGTGTTGGACAACTAGAATGCTTTATGGTTCTGTACACGTCCACGGTGACCCGGAAAGCACGCTGAGTATCAATTGGGGGGTTATGGGAAATCTGAACAGATTCTGTATAGAATCTGTGAATAATAAGGATTAAGTGTATTTAGACTTCGGAAGGCATTCTATCAAATTCGACTACACTGCAGATCACCAACTAGACAGTGTACTTCTGCATCGTGGGCTCTGTCTATCTTTGCCTAGTGTCGTGTTACCACTTCCCAAGGTGGCGTTTGGGAAAAGTAGAGGCCTCAACAATATTAGGAGAATGACTGAAGCCATCAGTCACTTGGCCTGCCCTCCAGTCCCCTCACTCAGCACAGTCCTGTCTTCTGTGACAGGCTGCCCTGTGAATAAACCAATAGGACTCATGCATTCAAATTCTGTTGGGGTGTTACACACAAAGTCAAAAAATAATCAAAATTCCGCACTACCAGCCAAACATATCTAACATTTCTCCCACTATGCCCAGTCAAGGCCACGGGGGTTTCAAAACTATGATTCTCACTGTCTTCTCTGACTCTTCTCTTAAAGAAATTGGAAGAAAAACAAAATATTGGAAAAATTAACTATAGCCCTCATAATTTTTAAAAATTTGCATATCTAATTTGTCTATCAGGACTATGCTCTTAGGCTGTCTAGACCTCACTTTATTTGTATTTATTAATATTTGTATTTTATCAAGGGAGAGATTAAAATTCAGAGAATCTGTCAGGCGCGGTGGTGCATGCCTATAATCCCAGTAGTTGGGGGGCTGAGACAAAGGAAGATTACAGGTTTGCAGCCAACAGTGCATGGTAACTTAATGAGACCATTTCCAAATTTAAAAATAAATAAAATAGGGCTGGCTGTGTAGCTCAGAGGTAGAATGCTCCTGGGCTCAATCCCCAGTACCAAAAAAAAAAAAAAATCACCTCTGGGCCACAGATATTTTTACACTGTCCAGGTTTCATTCTCCAAACCCCTCTTTCCACCAAGCTGGTCCCCCATTTCCAAACACAGAGCCCAGCCCAGCTTTCAGAAGCCGGTCTCCTTCTTCCCTGCTGTATGCGCACGGTCCTGTAAAAAGCCTTTGTGGGCTGCTTGGGCCGCTGAATATTTGATGCCAACATATGGCTGAGTGACAGAACCGTTCCTCTATTCAGACAGAGGCAGCCCAGCGGGCACTGTGTCACTGCTTGAAACCACTCCGATGGGAGAAGGGCTGGCTCAAGCCCCTCTCATGCAAGGGCGCACAGCTCAACCTCCATGTCCTCCTCCTTTCTTGCCTTCCTACTATCCTGCCTGCAGAGTGAGCCCGGCGAGAAGCGACTCATTCTCACCTTCACTTGACCCGCCAGCAAGTGGCTGTGGAAGGGAAGGAGCCCGGCGAAGATGACACACACAGGCCGGGTGGCCCCTGCGCAGCGGCTCCGCGGAGCCTGGCTCTGATCCTGCCACCGGAGTCCTGTCCTCGCTCCATCCCTCGTTCCCCTAACAGCCTGGCCGGAACCTCTTCCTAACTCTGAACACCTGGCAGAGCAGATACGGATCACGTGACCCATTTGGTTCTGCACAGATAGGTCACTCCATAGAGGCGGGGTGGGCCGGGAGCCTCCCAGGCCGCCGTCTACACCTGCTGTGATCCCACAGGGCGCCACTCGAATGGTCAAGCTAAAAAGAACTCACACCGGAGGGCCGAAGTGAGGAAGTGGTGGAGGGAAGGTGCAGGGTCGTCAGGAAATTGGGCTCCCTCCCGCCATTTTCTGCAGGCCCACTGCTAGCCCAGGCGTGGGCTCATTCCTATTCCTTTTTGGGAGGCAGGGAGGTACTGGGGATTGAGACACACTCTACTTCCAAGCCCACCCCAGCCCTATTTTATTTTATTTTATTTATTTATTATTTTGGGGGGTACTGGGGATTGAACCCAGGGGCATTCTACCTCTGTGCTCTACCCCCAGCCCTATTTTTTATTCTTTATTTTGAAACAGGGTCTCACTAAATTGCAGAGGCCTCACTAAGTAGCTGAGGCTGGCCACCAACCCGGATTCTCCAGTCTCAGCCTCCCAAGTACTAGGATTACAAGTGTGCGCCACCACGCCCGACTTATTTTTGTCTTTTGAAACAGGGTCTCACTATGTTGCTGAGGGTGGCCTCAAATCTTCAATCCTCCTGTCTCAGCCTCCCAAGTACTGGGACTATAGGCATGCACCACTGTGCCCGGTTTATAATATTCTAATTCTTGCAATTGACAACTAGAATGTTCGTTTTGGGTCAATGAAACAGGGGCCGGGACTTAGGTCCGGGGCCCTGTGCAGGACATGCCCTGTCTAGCCCACTTGTGTGCACAGCCCTCCCTGGGTGCTCCTTAGTCCACAGTGCCTCTCACCACTGCTGTCCTTGCTCCTGGAGGGTGGACGCTTAGCGCATCTGAGCTGTGGGATGACCAGCTCTGCTCATGCAAACAGACCCCGAGGCGGAAGCTTGCAAGCAGATAGTTGATTGGGCACACATTCAGGAACGGCAGCATGAGGGAAGGAGACAGGGTTAGACAGTCAGGGTGCTGCACAGTGCTGCAGAGGGATCAGCTGATCCCACAAACAGATCCAGAGCAGAGACAGTCCTGCAGAGTTGCCCAGCACATGAGGGCAGAGCGCGGGGAAGTGGGAGCCACCCCCCACCAGGGTGAGGCGGATCCTTTGAGCCTTTGGCCACCAACTCTCCAGGCACAGGGAGAATCAACGCCTCGGTGCTCAGAAGGCCAGGGATGGAGGTATCCAGTAAATGAGTTAGGATGTCCCCACTAACAACTAGAAGGCCACTCTGCCAGCTGGCCTTGCTAGGAGCAGCCTTTGTTTTGTAGACGCCAGCTGACCCTGGAGTGGTGATGACAAGGAGAGGTTGGTGATTTGTGCGTGACATTCCTCATGAACTCCTGCAACGCTGACAAGGGCTTGTCAGGCTGCAGGGAAGAGGAGGAGAGGCAGCCCGAGGACTCAGGGCCCACGTGCGGGCTGAGCACATGCGATGGAGCATGTTCTCAGCCTTCCTTCTGCAAGGTCTGAGGCTCTGGAAGGGCTCTAGGCCAGCCCCAGGTGACTCCTGTTGGGATTGGGTGTGCATAGTTGCTATAGTGTGGATAAATGTTGCCCCAAAGCCCATGTGCTCCAAGACATGGTCCCCAGCCCATGGCTACTGGGAGACGGCGGAACCTTTAGGAGGAGGGCCACTGGAGCACTTGGGCCATGGCATGGGGTGTCCTTGAAGGGGACCTGGGGGTCACGGCCTCTTTCTCTCTGCTATGGATTGGGTTGGGAACGTCCCTAGAAAGCTGCTGTGTTGAAAGCATGTCTCCAGTGCTACAGAATTCAGAGTGAAATCATTCAGTCGGGGCTCTGATCTCATCATGGGTAAATCCTTGAAGGATTAATGATTTGAATGGATCTACTGGGTGGTAACTGGGCAGGTGAAATGTGGCTAGAAGAGGTAGATTGCTGGGGGTGTGGCCCTGGGGACTTTCTTTGTCCCTGGATGCTTCCTGCCTCTGTCTGTCTCTCTTGCTTCCTGCCACCATTGAGTTGAGATCACCTTTCCTCTGCCACACTGTGCCGCCATGACGTCTGCCCTGGAGTCGGCTGACTATGGACAGTGCCTCTGAAACTGTGAACCAAATAAACTCTTCCTCTTCTGTGTTGTTCATGTCTGGTATTTTGGTCACAGAGATGGAAAAGCCACCTAATTCACTCTCTCTCCTTGACTCCTGGCTGCCACGAGGAGAGCCATTTCCTCTCCCACAGGCCCCCACCATAATGTGCTGCTTCTCATAGACCCGGAAGCAATGTCGTCAACCGACCATGGACTAACATCTCTGGAACCACAAGCCCAAACAAACCTTTCGTCTTTCTAAGTTGATTGCCTCTGGCAGTTTACCACAGTGAAGGAGAGGTGACTAACCCAACAGCAGAGAGCACAGACAGGCCACCGTGACCAACGTCACACATCACCTCTTAAAGCAGGGCGACCCCGTTGCGGCAGTGAGACCATGACCCCTGCGGGCCGTGCAGCATGGGCAAGCTCAAGTGCAGGCATGAGTTGAGTAAAACTAATTGAAAACAAAATGAAGAAAAGGAAGACGGAGTGAAGGTGAGCTGTGTGACTGAAGGACCATCTTACGGCTTCTTGTGGCTCTGGCGCCAAGTTCAATGGCCTGGCTCCCTTCAGACCCTCGGTAACGCTGGTTCAGTGAGCCAACAACACTGGCCAGCATCCTAACCACAGTGTGGCTGTCTTTCCTGCTTCATGCTGAAGGCATACATTAAAGAGTGAACATATCATCATCATCTGCTAATGTGTTTTTTTTTTTTTGTGGTACCGGGGATTGAACCCAGGGGCGTTCTACCTCCGCGCTACACCTCCGGCCCTATTTTTTATCCTTTATTTTGAAACCGGGTCTCATGAAGTTGCAGAGGGCCTCGCTAAGTAGAGAGAGACAGAGAGAGAGAGAGAG
>PVJS01000168.1:0-14590 GCA_004027185.1 Glis glis | reverse complement strand
TAACTGAATCATTTCTATTAGGAGCTCTCTCACTGAATCAATTTCTAAAACCGTTAGTTTCAGGAATTGTTCTATAACCTCTGTGGACATCTGGATTCCTTGTCTGTAGGGTATAAATGATACTACTACGTATCTCAACAGGGTGTGTGAGGACTTCAGGCATCGTTCTGTGGGTAGCTCGGGACAGCAAGCACTGGGTCACCTGTTCATTCTTCTTGTAATTAACAGCACTACTTGAGCTAAATAGAGGTTTTTGTCCCAAGAGGTTTTAGCATATAAATCTGTGTGAAGATGGGTGGGTGTGTTTAAGAGAAAGAGCACAAATGATGTAGAACCTGATTTAGCTAATAAAGGAATCTGTCAGAAGTCAGTCTTGTTCAGCTGTTGAAGCAAGCCAGCTTCGAAACTGAAATAAATCGACTCAAGAAAGTATGTAAGCAAATTAACTACAGTTGAACACGTTTAAAGGGAAAATGAAATTTACAAGCTAGAGAGCTATGCGTCCCTCCTCTGCACTCTATGAATCAGCCGGCACACAGCACCGCCCAACAGGTGACCTGTGAGTGGCCAGTCTCTCGGTGCTCCATCCAGGAGCACTGTCAAGTGCTCAACGGACAAGCAAACCAGGAAGCTGAGCGTTTCAGTTACTTGGCAAGACCAGGCAGAGCTGGATTCAGACCCTGAGGTCCGAGGGCCTGTTCTTCTCATTTCTCTGTGTTCCGCTGCCCGCTGCCAGGCCTCACGGGGAAGACACCAGGAAGTGTTTGTCCAATGAATAAACAAAGCGTCATGATTTGAAGAGCTGACCAACCAGCTGCTGTCGGTTCAAGTGAACGGACACGCTGTCATGAGCACAGCATGTAGAGAAGGTGCATCATACTATAGATGCAGCTTTCATCACGGGCAAACAAAGCAAACTAACTAACTAAATAAATGGGGACTTCTGAACCATTTTCTTTAACTATATAATAACATGGCCCCACGGTTCCTGAGCTGAGAATTATGTTACCTGGAATTCCCTCTCTGCCGAATTTAAAACAATCATGACATACGGCGTATGTACCATCCTCCAAAAGACCAGATTAAAAGAACTTAAAAGTCCTGTAATTAATCTATTAAAAATTCAAGAAACAAACCTTGCATTATTTTTGGTAGCACCCCTTTTGGTGGTGAGCTGATATTATGGATAATAAAACACTTACCTAATAATTCACTCAATTAAATATTTTCTTGCCTTTTACTTTATTATGACATAGTAAAACACAGTAATAATAACCCTAATGGTCTAAAGACTGTTTTTAACAAAAACCAGATGCAAGCAGTTTTAAATATCTGCTACCATTTCCTTTCTGATGTCTAAACACGGCTTTACAAGTTACAGACCTCTCTGCCTCTTCGAGTAGGCTAATTGAACGTCATTTTTCTTTCCTCAGGGTGCCTGTAGTCATTCCGGTTAAGTGTGTTGTGGGTCAGAACCTCAGGATAAGGCCCTTCTGGTGATTATTTTACGCATGCATGTGCACGCGCGTGTGCACACACACAGACTTATAGGATTAGTACAACTTCTTCTTATGGTAGGACTCCTATTCAGAGCTGTGCAGAATAAAATATGCTTTCTTCTTCTATCATCTTAGAATAACTTTGGAAATCATTTACAAAAGTTAACTTGGCCTCCTAGAAATTTCACCTACTACTGCCAGGCATGGTGGCACACACCTGTAATCCCAGTACTCTGAAGGCTGAGACAGGATGATTGCAGGTTCCAGGCCAGTCTCAGCAACTTAACTGAGACCCTCAAGCACCTTAGCGAGACACTGTTTCAAAATAAAAAATAAAAAAGGCAGGAGGTGTAGCTCAGTGTTAGAATGCCCCTGGGTTCAATTCCTGGTACCAAAAAAAAAAAAGGAAATTCACATATTCACAATTGTCGCCAAAGTACAACAAAGACCCTCCGTTCTAATTCTGTCTCCCAAATGTTGGAAGAGATCCCAACAAACAGAAAAAGGATATATAATTAGTAATGACTTTAGAATGTAAACACAAGCAAACACATCCGGGGATTGATGGATATTGCTCTAAATAACAAAGCAAAGATTACTAGAAAAAAAAAAGATATTTCAGACACTTAGTCCTTTCAAACAGGAGTAAAGAATCTTCTCCAAGAGGCTACATGTTGAAGAGTATCTCAGGATAAGGCCTGGCAAGTCTGGCCCTGCGCAGTTCAGTTACTATTCCTCTGGCAATCTTACTGACTTCAGCAAAGAAGTGGGCCCACTCTCTGAGTTCACCTACTCCACAGGGAGCAGAGACACTTGTGAAGACCCACTGAGCTGGGTGTGGTGGCCTACCCCTGCCATTACAGTACTTGGGATGCTGAGACAGGAGGTTTGCAGGTTCGAGGCCAGCCTCAGCAACGTGGCGAGAGCCTCAGCAACTTAGTGAGACCCTATTTCAAAATAAAAAAGGGGGAGCCTGAGGATGTAGCTCAAAAGTAGAATGCCTCTGGGTTCAATCCCCTGTACTAAAACAAAACAAAAACAGAAAGTCATGAGTTTATGGGAGAATGCAAAGCTGTCTATTGAAGTAAACTGAAAGAGACTCTGGACTTTGAACATTTATAGAATCAAAACCCAAGGATTTCTGAGCAGGTGCATGATGGGAAGAAGGGCCAGTGTAGCTCTGCGGGAAGGAGCTCCCTGGACATGTGGAAAGGCTTGGGAATGCAGTCGACAGAAAGAAAGCAGGAATCCCGACTAGTCAGAATGGAGCGAGGTCTCGCTTAACACGAGTGTGCAGGAATCCTAGTATGTTAAGTGGATTTGGACTCCAGTTAACTTCATAATATTTCTTTCCATCCCAGAACGGCGCCTCTGCCTTTGCAATCAATAGTTTTTCTATCCTCTAATAAAAGTGCCTAGAGAGTGCTTAGAATACTACCTGGAACATAGGAAGTAGCCGCAAAAGTTGCTTTTATTATGACTAATATCCTTAGTTGAAGCACCTGTTCAGACAAGTACCCGAGTCTCTGGCCTGGACCAAGTGGGAGCTGCTTGACTGTTAGAGTCAAGATTCCAGAATCATCCAACGAATCAATGTTTCCTCGGGATGCAGCCTTCTCCCTGGGGCATCTTGTTTCCCAACAACATGGGAGATCACCCATGTCCACATGTGCACTTATGTCCATCATGGAAAGACAAGGGATCTGTTCCACATGTATTTGTATTTATCATGAGTATCGGCCATATTGTTCTCACCCAAATCAACCTCAAACCTCCTTATTCATAAAGAGGAGTCATCTCCAGACACCGCTTTATAATAAATGTTCTGGGTTTTTCTTCAGAAAATGACATGATGAAATTTTTTGTCGTTGTCACTGGGAATTGAACCCAGAGGCATTTCACCTCTAAGCCCCAGCCCCAGACCTATTTTATTTTTATTTTTTTAAACAGGGTCTCACTAAATTGCAGAGGCTGGCCGTGAATCTGTGATCCTCCTGTCACAGCCTCCCAAGTGCTGGGATTACAGGTGTGCACCACCACGCCTGGCTCAACATGATGAATTTAATCCCCAGTTTTCTCTCACATCAAGCTTGACTCAAATACGATACAAATGAGACCCACCTTACTAGCACAACGGTTTGCCACCACCACAAGACAAACTCACAGAAGTAACATGAAATCCGTTTAGAGAAGTAACAGTCTCCGTTGGAGTAAGTAGGTGGCTTCCAGAGGGAATTCTATTGAGAAATTTCCCACCCAATAAGGTGCATGAAAACCAATGTGTGCAAAAGGATGCTCGAATGAAGAAGAGCCGTGTTTTCTTCAAATGCAGCGTTTTGCGAAGGATAGTCATTCAATTAAAATTTGTTGAAAGAAATAAGCGGTCACACTTAACGTGATGTGTGTTCTGTGTAACACACACCCTCAGTCGGTGCCAATACGTATTGAAGTACCTCCCTTAAGTGTGCGCAGGTTGTCTCCCAGGCCTGTGTGCCCAGAGCTTGGTAATCTATCAGCCAACAGGTATTTATTAAGTGGCCAGACTTCCTTCTTTCCTTGTGAAGCCCACGGGATGTAGCGCTGTGTTCAGGGAATGAGTCAGAAGGGCCCAGCAGCCAAGAGCACGGCCGCCCACACAACACCTGCGGGCCCAGGCTCGCTTTCAACACACCTAGGAACTCAGTCGTCACCTGTAATATGGGGACCTCTGATCGCCGCTTTTAATAATGACAGCGACTCCATCAAAAGTTCATTGTGAGAAATGAGTTAATTAATGCATGCAAATAATAATATATAGCCAGGCACGGTGGCGCACGCCTGTAATCCCAGTTTTGGGGAGGCTAAAACAGGAGGATCCTGGCTTGAGGCCCTCAGCAACTTAGCAAGACAGAACCTGTTTCAAAATAAAAAATAAAAAAAGGCTGAGGGTATATAGCACAGAGGTAGAATGCCCCTGGGTTCAATCCCTAGTACCAGTAATAATAATATGTACTTAGCTCTCTAATAATAGGCCAATTAACCTACATGTTATTTAACAAGTAACCGGAGCTAACAGGTCTTTCTAGCAGCAATGCGCTAAAAAACCCTGCAAATCACATAATTATTTGCTAATATTTAGAAAGCACTAGTACAATCCTTCAGCAAAAACTAGCTATAGCCACACAAATGAAAATTATTTTCAAATCTTGCTCACCCTTACATTCAGATTAATAATGTTGTACTCCAAAGTAATAATTTATCATTAGCCAAGATTTGTTGAGCGTTTATTGTAATCTTCTTTCTGATCACATTTTATTTATTTGTTTATTTTGGCACTGGGGCCTCAAACCTCTGCGCCTCCTGTCTCAGCCTCCCAAGTGCTGGTGTTACAGGCGTGCGCCACAGCACCGGTTCACATGTTTTCATACTTATATTCCATTAAACAAAATACAAACCCTTCCATCATATTGACCAGTACATTTTACGCAATATATCATAAAGCATAAGGAACGTATTATGTATCTGGAATAAAGAACTTCATACCTCATTAATCTATAATATGTGGGCCACCTGAACTTAATTATAAACTAGTTAATAAATGCAGTGGGGGCAGTCTGCATCCTAATGCAAAGCACAGTGCTTGTTAACAGCAAGAAAACACTCATTTCCTCTCCTGCAGTCTCGCATGCTTAAATGAAATGCCCATTGTTGGAAGTGAGCGCATGAAACACTTTAGCAGTCTTGGTTTCTTCAATTACTCCTGATCCTCCGATTTTAATTAAATATAAAATAGCAGAGTCCTTGGCCTACTGTACCCTAAGCTTCTGTCTCCAGAGGATTACCGTATGCAATAAACTATTTGATGATGTCTGCTCTTCTGGAAACTGAGGTAGGCACAGGACTAAGTTATTTCATAGGTGCTTCTAGAACTCCAGACGCTGGAAATTCATTCCTACATTCCATAAATATCGATCGGGTGCCTGCTACACTTCAGGCTCTGATCTGGGTCCAGGAAATACAACAGTCATGTACCTGCTGTCTTTGATATTCACACACTAGAAAAGAAAGACAAGATTTTTTTGTTTGTTTTGTGTTTTTGTTTTTCAGTTCAGGGATTGAACCCAGGGATGTTCTATATTCAAAATACACCCGTGGCCCATTTTATTTTTTATTTTTAAACAGGGTCTTGCTAAGTTGCTGAGGCTGGCCTCAAACCTGCGATCCTCCTGTCTCAGCCTCCCAAGTACTGAGATTGCAGGTGTGCACCACCACACCTGGCTTAGGAAGCTTTGAAGAACATTTTATAGTTTTAATTTTTGCATGGACTAACCTGAGACAGATTGGGGTGCTAAAGTGTCCAGAAGACATGTGACCATCAAAGCTCAAGGCTGACCTCTGCGGACTGCTTAGAATTTCACCCAGGCACCAGGAAAGGATAGTTCCCATGGAGAAGGCCAACAGGAATAGTCCAGGGTGAACGAGCAGAACCATATGGACAGGATCTGCAAGTCCAATGTTTGCTCTGGATTGGTCGCACCAATCAATTCAGATAGGTATGAATGCTGAAAAAATAAAACTGGTTCATAGCATGAAAAACAAGCAGGAACTGGGAAGGACCACTTTAGTTAGGGGGTAAGAAGCTGTTTCTAACTGTGGGGTGTGGTGACGTATGCCTGGAATCCCAGTACTTGGGAGGTGAGACAGAAAAATCACAGGTTCAAGGCCAGCCTCAGCAACTTAGGGAGACCCTCAGCAATGTAGCGAGACCCTGTTTCAAAATACAAAATAAAAAAGAGCTGGGAGTGTAGCTTGGAGTTAGAATGCCAGTGGGTTTAATCCCCAGTACAAAGAAAGAGCGAGAGAAAAGATGTTTCTCAGGAGGTGATGTTGGAGACAAGTCTGAATCATGAGAAGAATCTACCCATTCTGAATATGGAAGAGAACATTCCAGGCAGAGGAGTCTGCCAGGGCTCAGTGTCCTGGTCCACCCCTCTCCCCCAAGCTCCCCGCTTCTGGCCACACGTGTGTCCCTGACAGATGAGCCCTCTGAGACAGCAGCCCCTGCCTCGGGGATCCGTGTAGGTCTGGCTCTGCAGCCCTGAGGCCCAGATGAACTCATCGGGCAGGGGCCTTGCTGGGATGGAAGGAAGAAGGACACCACAGAGGGAGAGACCGCGCAATGATGCTCTTGCAATGGCGGCTCAGTGGATGGGACACTCTAAGCTGTCATGGCCCTGCAGGCCTTGGCCCTGGTCAGGGGAGGAGAAATGGTGGAAGGCAGCTCCCTCGGCCCCTGCTCTGGTTTGGGTCTTGCAGGTCCATGTGGGGAGAAAGTTCAGCTGGTGGGGAGGAGCATCCTCGGCAGAGGGATGCTGGAGAAGAGTGCCTTGGGAAGCAGCGGTGGCCCTGTGCGTAGCAGGGCCAGCGGGGGATCCTCAGGCACTGGGGGTGCGCCCTGGAGGGAGGTGATGGGACTCTCATCTTTTTTATCTCCTCTCTTTTTGGCTTCCTGGCCATGAGGTGAAGAGTCTGCTCCACCACACACTCCCCGCATGATGTGCGGTCTTGCCACAGTCCCAAAAGGAATGCGTCTGCCCGGCCAGGACTAAAACCTCAGAACTGGGAGCCGAAATGAACCTTTCCTCTTTGTAACTTGGCTGGATCCAGTGTGTTGCTACAGTAGTGCACACTGACGAGCACAGTCTCCAGTGGTTCCCAGGGAGGGATTCTGCTGTGAGCTGTGCTGGAAATGCCTTAGTCTAGAAAGGGGATTCCAAATTTACACCCCAGTGCCATTTGAGAAGAGATTCCAACAGAGAGGAGAGCCCAAGAGAGTGAGTCAGGATGGAAGAGACGAGAACCCACGTTATAGTTTGGATTTAGAATGCCCCACACCTCATGTCCTAGAAAGGCAGCTATGTTCGGGCATGGTTGCTGAGGAGGGGCCCCTGGGGTGTGGCCTTATATGTCCCTCGCCCCAACTCCTTGCACTCCCACTGCCTTGGGCCTCCATGGAGTGAGAGTGGGGTCCCTCTGATGTTCTCTCTCTCTCTCTCTGCCCCCCCTTCCCACCACCATGCCCTGAGCTCCACAGATGCGACCTGGACAGGAACCTCTGAAATCTCCAGCACTGTGAGCAGATAAACTTTTCTTCCTCTAGGTTGTGGTCGTCAGGTGTCCTGGGTCACAGCAGTGAGGATGCTGCCAGAAAGAACTCACATCCCTAACTAACTAGGGATATTCTGCTGATTTAAAAAGAAATAGACCATGCAGAAGCATCAGCCCTGACCCACCCAGCACCTGACACCGGCAGCGGCGAGTCCTGTGCATCACATACTCACAATGCATGGGACTGTTACTGCTGACTGACACAGACGAGAGTGATGAGGGCCAGCCAATGCAGGGTCACACACAGATCCCGTCTGGACCTGCTGCCTCTGAGTTCTGCTCACGCCGCCCTTCCCACCTCCCGCCCTCCTGCCTCGCTGACGTCTATGCTGCTTCAATAGCCCTTTGGGCTTCTTGGGTTTCCCATTACCTTCAATAACAAATCCCTCTATCACAAGCCCAGGTGTCCGGCAACAGAGGAATGGTTAAAGAAAATGTGGTATAGACACACAGTGGAATTCTACTCAACCATAAAGAAGAACAAAAGTCAGACATTTGGAGGAAAGTGGATAGAACTGGAGAATATTATGCTGAGATCAGCCAATCTCAGAAAGTCAAGGGCTGTATCTTATATGTGGAAGCCAGAGAGAAAATAGGAAATAGAAAGGACTTTAAATACTGTGGAGAGAGACCAGCAGTGTAGTGGAAGGGGGCTGGGGGAGGGAGTTAAGTAGAGGAAGAGGGAAGATTGAAGGAGGAAACAGTTCAAGTAATACTATAGCAATATATGAAGGTATTACAACCAACCTCACCAACATGTGGCGAGGGAGGGGGTGGGTAGGATCCCGGGGGGAACACACGGAAGCTGTGTGCACATATGTTTGTATCACATTGAAATTCACTATAATGTATAACTGAAATCAACTCACAAAATAATTTTTAAATGCTTTCTCTCTTTTTTTTTTGCGGTACTGGGGATTGAACCCAGGGGCATTCTACCTCCAAGCTACACCCCTTTTTTAAATACCTAGAATAAGTCCTGGTTTCTGGTGGGCCCTTGACTGATAAAATCCTACTGGAATAATTACCCATTTGAAGATCTGAAACTGGCAAAAACTAGAATTCTAGAATCCTAGATTTCTAAAGACTCAAGCAGTCATTTAGGTCCCTGTGAAGGGACCTCTGATGGGTCCCTTCACAGTAATTCTGCAAGACAATCTAGTCCCTGTCAGCTCTTTGTGGCTCTGGGCTGGAATCTACCTCCTGGCAGTCAGAGAAGGTAGATTTCAACTGTGTTCAACTTATCTGACCACACTAATCTTCCCGGGGAGATGGAGAGCTCTGGTGCTACACATACCTAAGAAACCAGGTGGCCTCTGACACGGCCACTGTACAAGGGGCTTCCTCACTAGTTCCTGAAACATACTGGATCAATCCTAGAAGCTCTTTCAATTCTTGAATTTTCTGATTATAATCTTCATCTCTCCCTAATCACAGAAAATCCTAAGTTAGGCATATTGAGACTTCAAGTGATTTTATCACCCTATGTTTTCCGGTTTCGGGGATCAAATCCAAAGTCTCATGCACACAAGGTGCTTATCACTGAACCACCCCTTGCCCTACACTCATTTTTTTGTGTGGTACTGAGTGTTGAACCCAGGAGCATTCTACCTCTGAGCTACACCTCCAGCCCTATTTTATTTTTTATTTTGAAACAAGGCCTCGTTAAGTTGCTGAGAGCCTCGCTAAGTTGCTAATGCTGGCCTCAAACCTGCAATCCTCCTGTCTCAGCCTCCCAAGTACTGGGATTACAGGCGTGCACCACCATGCCCAGCTCCCACCCTAAATTTAAAAGAAAGCTTGGAATGTTTTAGCATATAACTAAGTGCTGATCATACTCCAGCCTCTACAGCACAGCGGTATAAGGCCGTACAAAAAATATGTTCAATTACAGGCATAGTGAAAGCATCATTTATTCTCAGATAGTTTGTCTTGCAGATGGCACTGAGATAAAAGTAGACATTTCTGGCCTAAAGAACAGTAGTAGAGAAACTGGAATTTTCTATTTGGGACTACCCTAAGCACTACAGCAAAGAACCACCCTCTAAGTCATGATGCTAATGTCCTTCACATGCTGGGCACCTCTATGGATAAACTTTGAGGAAACATAGTCACACAAGAAAAATGTCCATGAGACCAAATGGAGGGTAGAGGGGGTGGAGCAGTGCTCCTCTGCAGGGCTCTCACTTCCAGCTTGAGGGGTTCTGCATTGGTGCCAGGTCCCAGCAAGGCACAGCGGCCAAATTCAAATTCACCCTGATTCAGGCGCAGACTGTCTGGGAGCCCGGAGGGTGAGCTTGCTGATGGTACTCTCAATCCGCCAATGCACTGGCCTCTCAACTGGGGAGAATGCGTAAGAACACCCACTCCAAAGTCCCACAAAGTTTGAACCTGAATCTTCCTAAAAAGCCACGTCATGTTCACTGTCTCAGGTCTGTCACCTGAAAAGTCAGCTCCCCACAGGACCTCACGCCATCAGCGATGTCTAAGCCGAGATACCTCAGAGCACAGCGTTCAGAAACACACAGACTGTGAGTCCTACATGTTCAGGAAAACACACGGGCCATCCCTCCCTGGAGCTGTCTAGCTGCGATTCCATAAACAGACCAGTGAGGTTGCCCTGAGGATCAGCCACGCTTCCTGAAGCTGAAACACAGGAAAGAGGAAAGTAAACCCAAACCACCAGGCTGCTGCTTCCGTGTCCAAGTGGGCGGGTGCGTGTGGTGTTGCTCAGGCAGCGCCCCTCCTCCAGGTCAGATCCGCACCAGCAGCGTCTGCGAGGTGGTCTGTGCTTCGCTGGCCCTTGTAACCGGTCCTTGAGTCAGGCACCTCTTCCCGTGGGAAGGATCTGCTTTTTGCTTCTGGTTTCATATTGCACCTACTCTCTGCCTGACAGCATCAGTCCGCAGCGCACCTGGGCTGAGTGGACGGCACTGCGGACATGTGCGCATCCTCGGGGATGCTCATGGAGGGGAAAAGGAAAACTCAGGGGCTGTCGCATAAGCCAGGAGGGGGAAACCCCAGTTCTTAATCTCCAGACAGAACAGTGAGAGGGCATCTCAACATAAAGAATGAGATTGCTTAATCAAACATATAAAAGTATTTATTTATTTATTCATTTATTTATTTATTTTTTATTTTTGGTACTGGGGATTGAACCCAGGGTCATTCTGTCTCTGAGCTGCACCCCCAGCCCCTTTTACTTTTTGTTTTATTTTGAGACAGGGTCTCACAAAGTTGCTGAAGACCTCACTTAGTTGCTGAGGCCGGCCTTGAACCTGCGTTCCTCCTGTCTCAGCCTCCCAACTACTGGGATTGCAGGTGTGCACCAATGCACCCGGCAAAAGTACCTGTTTCTAAAGCACTGCATTATTCAGAATGCGCATGAAACCTTTCTTTGAGAAATGAACTCCCAGCCACAAAACAGGAGTTGCTTGTGTGTTGTAAGCCCGTTTCTGAGGTTAGAAACTCTGCTGTTACGATGAACAATTAAGGAACGAGGCGTCGTGAACAGTGCATCTGAGGCTTGATAGGGACTTGCATAAGCTCACGTTTCTCCAGCCTCTCCTTGCTTTGTATATTAGCATTTCAATAACTTAGAAGCACTTATTTAGGTTCTTCT
Source organism: Glis glis (assembly GCA_004027185.1). Taxonomy (NCBI): domain Eukaryota; kingdom Metazoa; phylum Chordata; class Mammalia; order Rodentia; family Gliridae; genus Glis; species Glis glis. The sequence continues at coordinate 3,322 of PVJS01000168.1, read as the reverse complement.
TGAGACAGGGGAATCAACACGGCAGCTGCAGCCCTAACTAGGAGTCTGAATAATCACATATGCTTTTTAAATCTAATAATGAACCAGGAGCACGGGAAAGACACAGTTAACATTTTCAGTTCTGAACGCACCGTGGCTTAGCTTATTCTCCCAAAGCGTCGGTCACTGATGAGGAGCTCACCACCAGCAGCCTTTCCCGCGACCCTCTGCAGGTTGGGGACCCTACTTCCTTTTCCTTCCCTGTAAACATGCAGCCATCACACTGGCCCACGGCATGTGGCACAGGCCTTGTTTCTTGCAATGCTAATGTGTTTAAAAACATTTATTAGATTGACTCAGTGTGGCTTCATCTTTATACTTGTGGAAGAACTTCAATTAAATCAACTCACAAAGCTGACTATGCTTTCTAACTAGAGCCTCAGAAGACAGTTACTCCACAAAGCTGACTATGCTTTCTAACTAGAGCCTCAGAAGACAGTTACTCTTCTTTTCTGTGCCTGGAGGTTCTTGTGTGGCAATGAGAAGGGATCTAAAGCTTTTCAGAGGCAGGCTTTAGAAACTATGACCCCCACTCAAACTTCCCTCTTTCATTATGGTATTTCAGCGTATTTGAGAAATCTCAACTAATACATGAACAAGGAATGACTAGGGCCTGCCTTCCTACCCAGGTGTCCTACCTGTGCCTTAGAAATGTCCGACGTTACTCTGCCTCTTCTAATTGCCATATTCTCCACCCAATATGCAAATGTGCTGCCAATGTTGCCATGACAACTGCCTTATGTCACAGACAACACTTGGAGTTAGCCTCAACTAGCCATAGCATTCCAAATCTACTGCGAAGCCCACTTATCAGAACCCAACAAGGAACTCTAAAAGGGGAATGGTTGTGTAGGTAACAGAAACACATCACAAACAAGTTACACACAGCTTCACCTGATACCGCTGCTACAACAATGAACCAGGTGGACCACTCCCGGGTGGACCACCCCTGTGCACAGATAACAGACAAACCCAGCAAGTCCAGCAAGACACATTCGGACCGTAGAGTTCTGGTAGGGAATAGTGAAGTCTCTTACCTTGCATCGTTGCTTTCGTTGGTTCTGAGAACAGAGGAATGAGTAAGAGGTAGATAAGGTAGACAAAGGAGAGCCCATTGTATCGGAATGCACACGCTGTGGGTGGGAAGAGAGAAGAGAGGGAGAATGTCATTAATGATGGCAGGCTAACAGAAGCAGCAGGGCACAACAACGGTGCACGTGACGGTACCAGACATTGCTGGTGGGAATGGCATCACTTCCTAGACAGATGCGTTCATCCACAGTAATAAGTCGAGTAATTACTCCATGTTCAGCGTTTTGTTCAGCATGATCTAAAACAGACAATTCTGCTGGACGTGGTGGTACATGCCTACAATCCCAGTACTGGGGAGGCTGAGACAGGAGGATCTCAGGCTCGAGACTAGCCTCAGCAGTTTAGAGAGGACCTCAGCAACTTAGCAAGACCCCGTTTCCAAATAAAAAATAAAATAGGGCTGGGGATATAGCTCAGAGATAGAATGCCCCTGGGTTCAATCCCCAGTACCAAACAGACACATAGACACACACACATACACACAGACACACACACACACAGACACACACACACAAACACACACACACACAGACACACACACACAAACACACACACACACACACACACACACACGAGAATTCAAATACATTTTCCCTGCCCTTCAAAATCTAACCAGGAAGTATGAATGTTAAAAGAGAATACTTGCAAAAATTATAATGGCTACAATAATTCTTGAGGGATATATAATATGAAAAGATATAAAATAAATACATAAAAATATGAAATACTTGGAGGAAGGTTAGTAAATGTGTAGATTTTTATATACAATTGAAGTTAAATTATTGTCATTTTAAAATAGCCTGTTATAACTATAGCATATTTTATTTAACTCTAACATACCGATACAACAAAAACCTATTAGCTGATTCACAAAAGAAAAAAAACAAATCAAAGTATAAGAGAAAAATCATCAAATGCGAAGGAAGGCAGGGAGAGAGGAAGAGAGGAACAAAACATCTATAAAACAACCAGAAAACAACTAAGGAAGTGGCAGTAATAAGTCCTTACCTATCAATAATTACCTTGAATGTAAATGCATTAAATTCTCCAGTCAAAAGACCTAGAGTGGCTGAATGGATTTTTGGGGGAAAAAACCCAGCTATATGTTGCCAACAAGAGACTCACTTCACTCTCAGGGATGCACATAGACTGGAGCTGAAGGGATAGAGAAAGAAACACCATGCAAAGAGAAATGAAAGAGAACAGGGGTTGCTGTCCTACAATAGATGAGACAGACTCTAAGTTAAAAACTGTAAAATGAGACAGAGACAGAGTGATAAAGGGCTCATTGAGAGGATGCTGCAGTTGTAAATGTGTACGTTGCTTATTCATCACAGTCCTGAAGTCTCAGCCAGAGCAATTAGGCAAGAGAAAGAAACAAAAGGGATCCACACTGGAAACGGAGAGGTAAAACCGTTTCTGTGTGCAGGTGTATGCTGTATACCTAGAAAACCCTAATGATGCCACCGAAAATGTGATAATAAATTTTTAAAATTTAATTAAATTACCGAGAACACAATCAACATACAAAAAATCAGCGTTATTTCTATAAAATAATAAACGACTTGAAAAAGAAATCAATAAAATAATCCCATGCACTATAGCTACAAAAAATACTTAGAAGTAAATTTAACTGGAACGGTAAAAGACCTCCTATACACTGAATGCTAAAGAAAATATTGATAAGAAATTGAAGACACATTGAATGGAGAGATGTTCCATGTTCACGGATTAATATCAGAATTAATAACAGGATCAATTCCATTAAAAGCTCCACATGACCCAAAGTGATCTACAGATTCAATGCAGTCTCTATCAAAATCCCAATGGCATTTTTTTCACAGAAATTTTTAAAAATCCTAAGATTGTATGGAACCAGCAAAGAGCCTAAATAGCCAGAGAAATTTTGGCAAAGGACAAAGCTGAAGGAATAATACTACCTGACTTCAAAATATATTATAAAGAGCCAGGCATGGTGGCGCACACTTGTAATCCCAGTACTTTGGGAGGCGGAGACTGGAGGATCCGGGTTTGCAGTCAGCCTCAGCTCTCTCTCTCTCTCCCTGTCTCTCTCTCTCTCTCTACTTAGTGAGGCCATCCACAACTTCATGAGACCCGGTTTCAAAATAAAGTATAAAAAAAATAGGGCCGGGGATGTAGCACGGAGGTAGAACGCCCCTGGGTTCAATCC
>PVJS01000167.1:116157-151598 GCA_004027185.1 Glis glis | reverse complement strand
ACGTGAAAATCATGACACACAGTAGTACTGATTTGGAAGAGGCTGGGCATTGTGGTCTGCTTAGAAAATCAATTTGTATCTTCTTGCAAGGTCCTGCTTTACATTAGACATTTAAATTTGGGAGGTACAGTCCAGGTGAGGCATAACTAGAAAGACTTTTGCATTTTCTCCGATTCCCTGCTATGTGAGGAAAGAAACTAAAATGATTTCTATGCTATTAATAATCAAGAATATCCAAAAGTTCCCAAAGGAATGGCTTTGTCAATTTTAAGGCCTTTCTTGAAGTCTACAATTATAATTTGTCAGGATTGATTCAGTCATATTTATCATTGTATTTGTGAACCCTATCTTGTTATTTTTGTGCTATAGCAAATCATTTATTGGCTTTCCAAAGTTATCAACTCATTTGATCTTAATGTGTAAGTATTTCTATGACTTCTCTCAGTAAATGTTTTGTCATAAAAATAGCATGAAACCATAATATTAGTATGAGCCACAATGTTTGACTTCATGATTGTCAGTAGCAGGCATCTATATAGACAAACAATATTTTTTTCCTATAACAAAATTTATTTCCATTATCATAGTTATTAAACTTTCTTTGACAAGGAGGATAATTTATAATACCTATATATCTGATGGTTTTCAATAAGTCCTCTGTGTGTGTGTGTGTGTGTGTGTGTGTGTGTGTGTGTGTCTTTTAAATAATTTAATCTCTAAATTAAAACATAACATTTTAGGCTAACCAAGGAATCTAAAATTATTGTTCTTCTCCCTCACAATCTATAAGATGAGAGAAAAATATTTTAGTTTGTTTTTCCTGCTTTTTTAAATGGGGTATAATACTACATTGAACTTGGGTTTCTATAGCAGAAAAGTACCTGACTAGCCAATGCCTTCACTAGATGGACGAATCTCTTTAACCATCCCCCTTGTCTAGGTCAAGAAAGGTAGAGGACCCGGGAGTTGTCATTTCTGGCAATTCAATATCAAAAGGAAAGAAAGATAGAATAAAATAAAAGACTTAGCATTGCTTCTGAATTACTTAACAATAAATGACTGACTTCCAATAAAATCTTATCATGAAAAAGAAACAGTCTCTCACCATCCTAAAGGTCACCTTGGGAGACCCTTGGACCTGGTGCTCATTTTGCTATGTAAATAGAATTAATTTTATCTTGAAAGAGCGGTGGAGTGGCGGTTAAGAGACTTCCATTTCCCTTTCTGCCGCTCACTGCTGCGATAGGTACTTCAAATTCTTCGGCTATTTCCTCAATTATAAAAGAGGAGGTTGGGCTGGAGGCAGCCCTTTTCAAACGTGCCTCTGAATCTCTGGGGCCGTCAAGAGCCCGGCAGGGAAAGAAAACCTCGCTGGTGAAATGCAGGGCAGAGATTACTGTCTCCGCCTGCCCGTCTGCACATTGACATCAGCAAAACCCAACTTCAGAAAAGGGAAAGGACTTTCAAAGTTTGAAAATCTATTGGCTGGACGTGGTTGCACATGCTGCCATCCCAGTACTTGGGAGGCTGACACCCAAGGAGGATCTCAGGTTCCAGACTAGCCGCGGCAACTTAGGCCCTGTTTCTTTTTCCTTCCTTCCTTCCTTCCTTCCTTCCTTCCTTCCTTCCTTCCTTCCTTTTCTTTCTTTCTTTCTTTTTTTCCTTCTTTCTCTCTTTTTCTCTCTCTCTCTTTCTTTCTCTCTCTCCTTCCTCCCTCCCTCCCTCCCTTCCTTCCTTCCTTCCTTCCTTCTTCTTTCTTTTTTTTTGTGGTACCAGGTATTGAACCCAAGGGCATTCTACCTCCGAGCTACACCCCCAGCCCTATTTTTTTATTCTTTATTTTGAAACAGGATCTCACTAAGGTGCAGAGAGTCTCACTAAGTAGCTGAGGCTGGCCGCGAACCTGCAATCCTCCTGTCTCAGCCTCCCAAATACTGGGATTACAAATGCGCACCACCACACCTGGCTTAGATCCTGTTTGAAAAAACAAAAAGTTCTGTTGAGTGTATCTAATCTGAAGATCATCAAATGCTATTTCTTTGAGTAGCTGAGGAATCTGTAACAAACACTGAGACTTGGTTCTCCAGTCTTCAATTCTTTTTCATCTTTATCATGCTGGGGTAGTAGGAAATTTTGAGAATCAGTGAATTAAACAAAGTACTCCAACTATCCATCTAAAAAAAAAAAAAGTAAAATCGGGCTGGGGTTTAGCTCAGAGGTAGACTGCCCCTGGGTTCAAGCTCTAGTACCAAAAAAAGTTTGAAAATCAGGGCAGCAGCTCAGTAGTAGAATGCTTTTCTAGTATGTACAAAGCCCTGGATTCAATCCCCAGCACCAAAATGAATGAAGAATGAATGAATGAATGAATGAATGGTTTGCAAATCACTGAGGTAAAGAATTACTTGCTAAGATTTCCCGTGGTTTGATAATTCTGATCTGCAGCCTATTTTGTTCCATCGCTCCGCTAGTGAATATTGGACCGGCAAGAATTGCCATATTTTTGGCTTCTCCTTCTAAGGAGAGTTTATAAAAAAGAATTTCTAAAACCTTGTAGAAGGGAGGCCCAGGAAGGACAAACTGGAAGGTGAAATCTTACTGAATTTTAACTGAGCTTGTACAGGATGTCAGAACAACAACCTGACATGGTCTCCACGCCTCTCGGGCAAGCCTGCTCTCTCGAGGCACGAGTTGCACAATTCCAGGGCGGTGTCAGGTTATAGTTTCGTGGAACGATGCCCTTGCCTGGTGCTGGGCAGTGCATCGCCTATAGGACTGTGCCTGACTTCACTTCCTTGTCACCTGGCCAATCGTTACTTAAAGGTCTACTTCAGAGATTCCAGAGTGGTCCATACCCGTGCTGCCGCGTCCGTTCTTGAGGAATTAATTGATGCCTCCTCTGTGATTCCAGGGCATTTTGTTTTAACCTTTTCTGACTCTTTGTGGCATTGTATTATAGTAAATTGTATTTAAGTTCCTGTCACCTGTTTAGAAGGCTTTTAATTATATTTTACTGTTTGATCCAGTACAATTCCTGGAACTTTGAAATTCTCAAAAATAAATGTGTTTTTTTTAAAAAAAATTACATTGAAGTTATGTGTGTATATAAACATATATATAGATATGAAATTATCATTGCCAATCTCAATATCATGTATGGTGGGGGGCAGGGGAAGGAGTGAGGAGAGATGTGGGGGAAACTCACCAAGTGCTGTGTGCATATATGTCCCTATCACTCTGAACTTCATTATGATGTGGGACTATGATGCACCAATAAAAGTATTTTTGAAGCTGGGCATGGTGGCGCACGCTTGTAATCCCAGTACTTTGGGAGGCGGAGACCGGAGGATCCGGGTTCGCAGCCAGCCTCAGCTCTCTCTCTCCCTGTCTCTCTGTCTCTCTCTCTCTCTCTTCTTAGTGAGGCCCTCCGCAACTTCGTGAGACCCGGTTTCAAAAATAAAGTATAAAAAATAGGGCCGGGGGCGTAGCACGGAGGTAGAACGCCCCTGCGTTCAATCCCCGGTACCGCAAAAAAAAAAAAAGTATTTTTGAAAAAGGGGAGAATTTTAAAATTAACAATGAAAAAAAGACTAGTAAATTTATAGGGAGGTGGGACGGGGAAGGAGATTTGATGGAGGAAACAGTTCAAATAATGCTATGCACATATATGAAGTTATCCATACCAATCTCAATAATGTGTATGGGGGAGGGGAGGGGGTGGGGTGGGATCTGGAGGGAAACACACCACGTGCTGTGTGCATGTATCACTCTGAACCTCATAATGATATAAAATTACAATGTACCCATAAAAGCATATTAAAAAACTATCCACACAAACTATGAACTCAAGTGATTTTCTTTCAAGATCCTCACAAAGATCATAGTGTTCTTCTTTTGCTATATTTATTCAACCATTCACTTCAATGCAACAGATACTAATGTTGACTTTGTGCTATTCTACATGTTAAAGGATTGTCAGATACAAACCCCATCCAGGTACCAGGGAAGTTCATAAAACCTACACCCTTCAAAATTAAGATATGAGGCAGTATGTGATTAATGATATATTACAAGCATGGCCAAATGGCTTTGGAGGCTCTAAGGAATTGGGATGAATTCAAGGATTGCACATGGAATCAGTACTTTGGTTTGGGGGACCAGCAGGATTTAATCATGCAAAAATACAGAATGGGGCAAGGGCAAGGTGGGCATTGTAGGTAAATGGCATTTACGGTATGTGAAAATGATTCCATATTAGTTACAGAAATAGTAAATACAGATTTTGCAGTAGTTGGGGAGAAGCCTGGAAAATCAGAAGATTTACTTAAATGCCATACTGAGCAGTTTAGAATGATTTCCATAGAAAATTGGAACACATTGAAAGAGAAGCAAAAGAAGAAAAACCGTGATTTACAACACTTACTCTGATAGTACCACGTAAAGGAATTGAAGGGCAAACTTTGAAGATGGGGAAACCTCTCCAAGCAAAAGATAATCTGAGGACTTAAGTGCAATGTACTGTGGAAAAAGAAAGGAGAGAATGAATGTGACAGTAAGATAAACTCCACAATAAGACATTGAAAATATTTCTGAAATAGAGTGAATAGTAAGTATGTGAGTGGTGTTGCTACCAAGAGTCTTACACAACACTTCAATTTGTGAACATTGATTCGCAGCACCTTGGATGCTTTCAAAGTTATTTAGGATACTAAAGAAATTAATCATTAGTAATATTCATGTTTATTTTTTTACTGAGGTGGCAATGTTATTCCTAGATCTGTTGTCACACTTGTCATTAGGTAATCAATCTCTCAAGGGTTTTTATTCACAATTCTAACAACCCGTGCCTTAAATGTCTCATTTTCCTATTTTCAGGTTCAGGTCTGGAATATTTCTTAGTAACTTTAAACGAAATTCCGTAACACCAGTACTGATAGCATATGTGAATTTAGGACATTCTAACTTTAGTACGAAACTGAGTTTTCATCTAACATTTTCTTTAAAATAATCACAAGCTATACTCTGGTACATTTTGACTTCTACGCTCCTACATGCTAAATGAATGGACCCATTTTAGACTGTTGACAGTTAACTCCAGGGTCGATGGTGCTGATACAAGAGACCAAGATTGGATGTGCCTGCGTGACAAGAGGAGATGTTCTGGAGAAAACAAGAAGCAGGTTCGCACTTGGGGACTTTGCCGCTGAGTAATTACAGACTTGGCTCCTGCTGCTTGGCGATGGGGACTGGGGACTGGGTCTGGAATCCACTTTGGAATGCAGAAGAAAACCAGAGGGTGTGTGTGTGAGAGGGCAGGATCCTCCTCCTGGGACCTCTGGGCTCATTCCCTCTCTAGTTTTCCAGTCCTTCCTCACTGAGAACCTCGGAACACACCCTCCACTCCCCTGTAGAACATGCTGGTGGAGCAGCTTGGTAATTTGAGGACTCTTTCCCTTAATAATATACCCAGAAACTTAATAATCAGTTATCTGGATCATAATGCGACCTTTGGGTAAGGGGTCATAGAAACCTTATAGGCTAATTTTTTTTAAATAAAAGTTTTAGAAAAGAACTTGGTGAAGGAGACAGTTCAAATAATGCCATGTACATATAGGAAGTTATCAATACCAATCTCAATAATGTGCATGGGGCTGGGAAGGGGAGAGGCGGCATCCGGGGGAACATGCCAGGCGCTATGGGCAGGTGTGTTTCTATCATTCTGAACCTCATTAAGAAGTATATTATAATGTACCAATAATAAAAAAGAAATGCTTTCTGGAATCTATATTGTACTATGTGATTTGAAAATATCATTTATTGAAAGTGTAATTTATGTGCATAGCACTGCATAGAATTTTACTGATAATGCAGATAAAAGCATTCTTATTCTCTGTGAAGTTTTGAACTTTTTAATTCACTGAATTAACATTTTAATTGATCAAAATGCTTAGAAGGGTTTTCTCAAAATATTTCCCTAAACAAATTTCTCAAAATATTTCCCTAAACAAATAAATGGTCAGTACTTAAAATTCCTGTGAAGCATTTTTTTTTGTCATTAAAAAGGAGGGGGGTAAGGGGCTGATTAACACAATATTCAAGATGATGTTATCTATGAAGGAAGAATGAGTTGGGGTGGGGCTCAAAGTTCAAATGATACTTGGTAATGTTTTATTTCTTAAGTTGGATATGGAATACCCAGACTTCTACCTTATTTACTTACTTATATTTTTACATGTATGCTACAAGTGTTATTTTGTGTTCAACATTTAATAAGAGTACTTTAAGAAGAATTATAAGACATGGTGCAAGTAATGATAATGAAATCATTATTTTTTTAAAAATATTTGACCTATGGAATCAAGTGATTAACCGTTTCACAAAGTGTTCTGAATTTTCTGCTGTAATCTATGAAATAGGGCACTAGGTATTATAGGGAAAATGAATGCATAAAAACAGAAGGAAAGACCTAAGTACAGGGTTAGGGAGGTCCAGGACTGTTTATATATAAACAGCAACATGGCTCGTGTTTTACTCTGAAAGAGACTGACAGAGAGCTCTGGGGTGAGCGCTTTCCATGGCAGTAATTCAGCCACAGGATGTCAACCAGTGCTCCCCAATTTCAAGAAGATTTTCATAGAATCATTTTTCCCCTCAAAATTATGGATTAACATTTATTTGTTGATCAAGAGCAACAGAAGACCTGGAATGGAGGAGAACTGATGGAGTTCTCAAAAATATTCAGTGGGAACTCCAGAGAAGTGTTTTCTCAGGAATTAAGCTTAGTGTGCATTACTATGCATTTGTTTTTATTCTTTCTGCTCAATCTTTTTTTTTTTTGGCATTCCCATTTGCTCTGGATAGTCAAAAATTTGCCCTATGCTTTATTATGAAGCGGGATCCTAATTCAAGCTGAATTAAAAATAAAGAACATGCCCTGGGTACATTCATGACTGTAGGTCTCTTGAAGCTGAGATGAAGTTGAATCAGTAGCCTAAGGTGAAGCCTCTAAATCCGTTTATTACCCAGACCCCGTAATCTCTTTGTTTTAACCCAGTGTACACAAGAATGGTAGCAGAACTTCCCAGTTAACAGGTCAAGGAATCTCTACCTCAGATAAGAATCAAGCTCTCTGGGTTTACTCTCTGTGCAAAATATTTAAAACCTAAAGAGACCATTTAGATGTTTATTTTGATGACCAGATTCCTTTGTTTTGTAAAAGCCCCATGCCCATTTTTGCCTTCTTAGAGAATTTTTGTTCTAGCACCCTATCATTATTTGCTACCAAACTTCATATCTTTTGTTTGAAGAATCTAAAAATAAAAGTATTTGTTTAACTAATTTTCTCTTGAGCTTAATTTGGCAATTATCAAATCACATTTGTCAATACAATGACTGAATTAGATGTGACCCAGATGTCAACATTTAAAAAGCCTCTGTAGCCTTTCCTACTATTTCAAGTTATAGTAGCTACAAGTAAAGTCTTGATTGGATCAATAAGAAACAAAAAGGCTCTCTCCTCTGTCATCTCAAAGTCATCTATTAAAACAACTCACATATAAAATTCAACTGGGTCGGAATACAAATAGAACAGCATAATGAGGCTTATGTTTAGAAATGCAAAAAGCATTTTGGAAAGTATTTTAGGAAGAAATAATCTAATTCTAACTATTAATATTCTTTCTATCCTTTGACTTTCATTCTTGGATATGCGGATGCCATAAAAATGTTATTTCATATTTATAATGTTTTTTATCTCTCTCCTTTCTTTCTTTCCTTCCTTCCTCCCTCCCTCCCTTCCTTTCTTCTTTCTTTTCTTCCCCCTTCCTTCTTCCTCTCTCTTTTTTCTAGAGCTGACATCCTTGCTGTACAGTGAAACACTCAGAAAACCAATTTCCCCCCCTCAGACATATGAAGCTGATGTAAATATGGAAATGATACAGAAAACCCAGGAAGAACAGCCCTTCAAATAATAATAGTTTAGGAGAACTCATATTTAATTAGGTTCTTGGTTGTATGCAGTAAATTTTTTAATGACTGCTTATTTACTCAGAAACCATGTTTGTTTCTTGAAAATTAATTTTATGCTGTGACTTGGAATAATACTTCATTTTCTGTAACTGTTGAAAAGGCATTGGCAATATAGTATTGTATGTTATATCTAATGGCCATTGCTGAGGTTACATAGAAATATGTAAGATGGTTAATAGCATTAATTTTGCTTTAACTATTCCGTAAGGTTCCAAACACCAGAAAATATCATTGAAGGCCTAAAAATGTTACATATGGCTGGAACCCAAAGTTATTTTTTTGCTATCATTGTAAGGAATACATCTTATATATCTTGGTATCCTATGTACAGAAAGTGACATCTACTGGAGAAAGCAGAACTGAATATTTACTTTCCAAACTACTTTTTCTGCTTAAACTTCCAGACAAATTCTAGTACCCTCAAGATTATGCAAGACTTATAAAACAAAGAAAGATTTTATTTAGTTCAGCGTGGTGTACAGCCTGTTTTGTTTTGATTATCATTTTCTCAAAGATGTCCTTTGGGAAAGACTGGTTATATAGCCCACACAAATTATCTAGCAAGAAACCTTGTTGAAGACTTCTGAAAAACACAACTATAGCACATTCCCTTAAGGGTGAAGTTGAGGCTCTAAGTAACCCTGAGCCATTGAGTAGTGGATTTGAACAGGGCTCTTCTGTAACAATTAGTCTGAAAACATGTTTGGAAAATATATAATTTCTTACAGCGATCTGGAAATCAGAGTTGCGAAACAATGTAAGGGACTAAAATATATGATTTCTGTGGGATGGAAGGCATCCCCATACTACTTTGTAGTCTAACATTTTTATTTATTTTTTATTATAAAATGTGTGTCTCACTCCATGTTCTAATTCATCTGCTGTCTTTAGGGCATTGGGTGACACTACCCAGGTGTTCTCCACTTGTGGTCAAATCTAAGAAATGACCTAGACCCTAGAAAGACAGAAATGACCACAGCTTCATTCTTGGGGCAATGATTCACATTGTTTGAGTAATCACTTTATCTTACTGAGGACAAAATTCTTTATTATTTTAATGGAAGTTACTGTAACAGTCAACTTCAAGACTTTAAAAATGACGCACAGTTACTTTTAACAGGTTAGTGAACTTCCTAAGACAGGCAGTGACTAGCCTTGGGCAGGCTATTTCTTCCTCCGTTGTAGCCAGTTACCTAAATGATATTTCCAAGGCTCCTTCCATATTTAGATTACGCTAGATAATCCTCTGTAATTTAATGTCTGATTTCCTACTTCTAATTGTAGCTGTATTTTAAAATTTTGATTTCGTTTTTTTTTTGTAACAATGCTCTCGCGCTCCCTCTGCTGGCCTTGCTGATTAACAAAGCCGGAGCCTAAGGAATCCTGATGAGAATCCGGATACCTGGACGGTGGTTGACTGCATAGACTCTGTTTTGGGTTGGGAACCAAAGAGAAAATTATGTTGATTGGCCTCCATATGAAACAAAGAGGCCCAAAGGAAATTTGTTTGTAGGTGTTGAAAACAAACAAGCGAACGAACATACCGTGGTTATTTGTATACTTTGAAGAAAGAATTCAATGAAATGGGAAATTCACAAATCTTAACAGTGTGTCGTTTCAAAACAATAAAACCAGTTATCCATATTCTATTCAAATATGCATATATATATAGTATATATATATATTGTAAAAATAATGAAAAATAAGGTATACCTATTTTGCACCTCGGTGTTTACACACGAGAAGATGACATGAGAGTTTGCCTGGCTTTGTGGGGAGGATCCTGAACCTGGACTAGAGATATCGCCGTCCAGTGGATCGGCTTCCCACATCCTAGAGTTCCATTATGGAGTTACGAAGAGAATGACAGCCGTTGGCAAATCCCAGGCCTAATCACAGCACAGAGAAATGACTTTTGGAAGGTACATTACCAAGCAATTAGGACCCATTTAATAAATTACCCCTTATGGAACACTTTGAACCCTAGTGGTCTGAAGAGGTTAATGCACCTCTCACAACTGAGTGTTACTCATTTTCCAGGGGTAGCTTCAAGGCCACAGCTAATCCAAACCTTCTTCTCATCGGTGGCCTCTTACTCTTGAGCCACTCCTGCAGTCTGGTGTCGCAAGCCCAGGCCCCTGCACTTGCCCCTCTGCGTGTCACATACTTCATTTTCTTACAGCTGTATCCATTGGGCGCAGTACTCACGAGGCCGAGAGACTGCGCTGTGGGTTAACTCTCTCCTTTGGCTCCTACACTGCTTATTTGGGAACTTTTCCCTTTTTCTTATTTATAGAGTTTTGACTTCTGGGTTTAGTGTAAATGTTACGTCTGATGTAATATACTTTCTTCTGAAATTGTTGAGTAGCGATCAAGTTTTAAATGAATCCCAACTACGGAATTAAGTTTTAGGATATTATTAAATTTTGAAAAAAAAAACCACAGTTGATATATATTCGTAAGTTGGAATCTAACTATACTTAGACATTAAAAAAACATTTAAAATATAACCATAAGGGAAAAAAAGCTTTGTTTGATGCTAGACCATAATTAGACTTCATAAGTTTTTATTTTAACTTATATTCAACTGCAGCTTTTTGGAATAAAAATGTTGATGAAACATTAAGCACTTTTATTTAAAAATAGTCAAGGAATGGAATTGGGAGAGAGAGAAATATCAAAATATGACTGTGCTTTGGAAAGGCTGACATCGCTATAACATGCCATTGGTCCGCTGAATGGTGTCCGGTAAGTCATGATTGAGATCATTGCGATTTCTAACACATGAGTGGTTATTCTACCCAAAGGTCTGAGAGCCAAGGAGATGGATAAGACATGGTCTATGGCTCCAAGAAGCTTATAACTATGTTGTAGAGCTAGAATTTGGGTACATGGAAAAATAGCCATGAATGGCAGGTTACAATAAACACTAGGTTTGTGTCAACACAGATAACACTGAAGAAATTCAGAGATGGAGGAAGAAATTCAGAAGGCTTGATGGAGAAGTGGAATTTCCTTAGGTCCTTTGTTAGAATTTTGATAGGAAACCTGAAAGACTAGAAAGTCAGGTAGAAGATTTTAACATTGAGAAGCAATTAATGTTATCATCAGTTGTGTCTCTGAATGTATTTTGTGAGATGCTTGCAAAGGCAGCTTTTCAGTGCAAGAACAGACATCAGTGAGGTTTTTTATTAAATGTTTTTATTTTTAGAATGTTGTACTTTGCTTAAACTTTGGTACACACAGGAAAAGAAATAAGACAGAATATGTTCTTGGTCAAATAATGTGATATAATGTGAAAGTATTGCCTGTTGTCAACCTGATAATCAGGATATATTTTAAGTTACTTAAAGCTAATATAACTATAAAATGCCAAGATATCTTTTCCCAGAATACTTAGTGATTCATGGGATGAGTCATTCCTTTTTAAAATTTCTTCTCCTTTCATTGCACCTTGGAGATTTTCCATATTATAAACCATGCTTTCTTACATGTTCATAAGAAATAAAGACCATACTTGGAAATCCAGCTTTTCCTTGAATCCAGAGTATTATTGTAATGTGGGTTTATAAAGTCTGAAAGCCTTTTACATTTGTGCTGTGTGACTTGATTCTTATCTGAACTTTAAAAAAGGCTCAGATTAGAAATACATCAAATCCATCACCATGTCATAGTTTTGAAGGTTTGCGAAAAGACCTGAGTGTTTTGTAGCACACAGGATGCAGTGTGCCATTGGGTGTGACTTTCAGCAATCTCTGCTTTCACAGCAAAGTTGCAAATCAAACGTGTCCCACTATTTTTTGATCACCGGTAAGGAAATACTTAAGAAAACTAGAGTCCCACTTTTAGGTGTGGTAAGATTATATTGTTCTCCATCCATATCTTGAAGCACCTTACTCTGCTTACTCTGCAACCAGGGCTACCATGTGCATCCACACCTCTCTGTTTCTTTCTCTCTCTCTCTCATTTTTTGCCACTTGCTTTACTCATGCTAACACCAGAGCCAATTTATTAATACTAACCTGCAACTGGCATTATTCCACATACTCTGAGTGTTTACAGTCTGGGATAAACAGTCACAGAGGGATAAAAGAAGCACAGGTGAAAGGAAACGGCATTGTCTGTTGCGTTTTCCCCTCCAGGATTACTAAATCCATCTAAAGCAGCCATCTGCAAACCTTCCCTGCGTACTCACTGTGCTGGGGCATAGCATCCCAGAGACACAGAACTGTAGGAGGAGTTCCCCTTCTTTAGAGAATGGAGAGACTAGCTGGGAAAGGACTGACATACAGGGAGCACTAGCAAGCATAAGTGCACTCTCCAATTTCATATTAAACAGCATGGTGCGAATTATTCATGCGATGGGCATGGGCCATGCAGTATGGCAGCCACTAGACACACGTAGCTAGTGAGCACTTGAAATGTAGTTATTGTGAGTTGAAAGTGCAATAAGCATAAAATAGTGGATTTTGAAGGCTTAGTGTGACAAATAAAATGTAAAATATCTCATTAAAATTTTTAAAATATTGGGCTGGGGGTGTAGCTCAGTGGTGGAGTATGTGCTTAGCATGCATGACACCCTGCATTCATTTACCACCAACTATATGGGTGTGTGTGTGTGTGTGTGTGTGTGTGTGTGTATGTGTGTATTAATTACATGTTGGAATAATATTTTGGATATAGTGGGTTAAATGAAAATATTAATAGAATAAATTTCACCAGGTTTTATTTTTTTTAAAAAAATTTAAACTTGATTTCACAAATTTTTAATTTTAATTTTAAAATTTTTTGGTACTGGGGATTGAACCCAGAGTCATTCTACCTCCGAGCTACACCCCCAGCCCTATTTTATTTTAATTTTGAAACAGGGTCTCGCTAGGTTAATGAGCGTCTCACTACTTGCTGAGACTGTCCTCGAACCTGCGATCCTCCTGTCTCACCCTCCCAAGTACTGGGATTACAGGCGTGCGCCACCACAACTGGTTCAATTTTACACATTTAAAATGTGTAAAAATTTTAATATGGTCCACATTACATTTCCACTGGACAATGCTGCTATGTTCATAGAATGAACTTGGCAACAAGTCTTGGAAAATGTGAAAAATGAGAAGGAACAGATGAGCTCTGGAAGGGTATGTTGGGTTTCAGATTAGAAAATGAAGGGAAGATAAACGTGTTCTTGGGGAGGAGATGAAGGTAAATGAACAGGTGTAGGATGATAGGTTTTGGAAACCAAAGTTTCCTTATTTTTAGATACCAGTGTAGCCTATCTGGTTATCTTATAAAGGGTGACACATTCTGAACATTTAATCTCCTAATACACATAGCTACCAATAGTTGAGTGCTTAGACTATGAATTTTACCTACAAATTCCATTTAAACTCCACAACCATCATGTCAGGCATGTTTTGTGAGTTCTGTCTTACAGATGAAACTTGGATTGGCTCAGTGAGTTAGTGAATATCACACAGCTAGGAAGGAATGCATCTGACCCCAAAGCTTGTGCTCTCAACCATAGTACTGGAGGCAGATTCACCAAGGAGAAAATGAGGCTTTGCATTTGCATAAACGTCCCACACCTGTATGTTCTTCTTCCATGGGAGGAGCTTACGCCATATATTCCCAGGGTCATATGCTTTTGTACAATTTGCTAAACTAAGCCGTGTTAACCATACTGAGCTCTAATTGCGCTCTGTTTTGACTCTGATCTCCCCCAGTTACACCTCCCTGCATACCAGGCAGTGTTGGATGGACATTTTTGGGGTCTGGAGAGAGAGAATATTCATTTGGCTTTCATGAGTTATTGGGTTTCATGACTTATTTATTTCACTTTGGGTTTCATGAGTTATTTACATGTTTCATATGTTTAGTTCTATTTTTTTCTAGCCTCTCTACCCGCCCCTCCACCCTCCGGTTGGAACTGTGACCAGAAGTGCTCTTCTAGTCCACTCCACCAGCTCACTGGGGTCTTGACAAAGGCACACAGCCAGCAGCCCAAGTTATAAATATTAACTTGTCCTATGGAACCAGAAGGATGTAGGTCGTGGAAGAAAAAGGGCTTTAAATACACAGAGGCAGAGTTAGTTTGTAGTAAATCCTTCCAATTCCCAGGTTTGTAAAATTATAAGTGACAATATGATTCTCATTGAAACCTCATCAAAATGATTAAGCAGCTTCTACAATTGTAAAACAAAGTACATTATTTTTCTGTTTTGATTTGAGTCATGCAAAATACAAGTTAAGACTTTCTGAACCTATAGACACAAACCTGGAACACTACTACAAACAATGCTATGGCCATGTGAGGTCACCCCCTCTTTTTTTTTTTGTGGTACTGGGATTGAACCCAGAGGCATTCTACCTTCGAGCTATACCCCAGTCCTATTTTTTTTTTATTCTTTATTTTGAAACTGGGTCTCACTAAGTTGAGGAGAGCCTTACTAAGTAGCTGAGGCTGGCCACAAACCCAGATCCTCCGGTCTCAGCCTCCCAAGTACTGGGATTACAAGCGTGTGCCACCACGCCCTGCTAGGTCCCCTCTTTTTGCATCCTGATGTATGGGATTCTGTTTCACTCCACCCAACACACCTGGTTCTGATGAAGTCTAGTGGTTCCAGATGAGGCGACACAGCAAAATTGCCATCTACCGAGAAAAAATGATGTGAAGCTTTTCTAAACTATGAATAATAAAAATAAATTTTATTAGCCATGTTACATGAAAGAATGAATTATCTCTTCTATTATAAAATTATTGAAATATGAAGCTGTAGTCAAACTATAGTATTTTAAAGGGGGTGTCAGATCATTAACAAATAGAAACATATTATTTTTCTGGATATTGTGATGTTTGTAGAACTCATCAGCCTTTTTTTTTTTTTTGCGGTACCGGGGATTGAACCCAGGGGCCTTCTACCTCCGTGCTACACCCCCGGCCCTATTTTTTATACTTTATTTTGAAACTGGGTTTCACGAAGTTGCAAAGGGCCTCACTAAGTAGAGAGAGAGAGAGAGAGAGAGAGAGAGAGGGACAGGGAGAGAGAGAGAGAGAGAGAGAGAGAGCTGAGGCTGGCCGCGAACCCGGATCCTCCAGTCTCCGCCTCCCAAAGTACTGGGATTACAAGCGTGCGCCACCACGCCCGGCTAAATCAGCCTTTAATCTTTGTAGTTTGTTGTGAATTCTTTCTTATACTAAAGAAATATTTTGTAAGTTGACACCCCATTTTTTTTAAAGACAGCCTCCCAAACAATATATGCTTGAGACATTACAAGATCCGGATTTATCCTTGTACTGTACCATAAGGCTTCATAGGAACTATTGTGGGTATTGGGGTAGGAAAATGAAATAGTTAAAGGTCACAAAACCTTAAATAAAATGTGTAGGATGTTATTGATTCTTGCAACTTTCCATTGCAAAACAGTGGATTAGAAATGAGGTCTCAATTTCATGACTAGAGAGAATAGAGTGCAGACAGAGACTATATTACATATCCCAAATTCCACAACACAGGCTGATGATCATGTTCACTGACATCACAAAGATTAGACTGCTTCCTATGATGTAGAGATGCAGCATAAAGATCATGGCTAGTGAGAGAGTCAGAGAGAGGGAGGGCGGGAGAGAAAGAGAGAGAGACTGAGTGGAGGTGGTGGGTGAGGAGAGAGAGACTGAGTGGAGGTGGTGGGTGAGGAGAGAGAGAGAGACTGAGTGGAGGTGGTAGGTGAGGAGAGGTGAAGGAAATAAATTACCATTTATTGAGGGCCTTGCTCTTTATCAGGCCCTGTGTTACTCACTCTCACATGATTATCTTAGTTAATGAATCTTCAAATGTCTGTAATATAGAAAGAAGTATCTGTGATGCATTACATTCTTACTGCCTGGTTTTATGACTTCGTCAGACCTGTCCGGGCTGCTCATAATCTGACAGGGCATGGGGGCTCTAGAGTCACACTCAGAAAGTTCAGATAGATGGGATCATGAAGAGTCACCCATCACGTTGAATGACACTGTAGAGATATTTTTCTTGAGAGTACAAATACTTTCTACTCTGGAAAAACATCACCCAGCAGGCTGAAAGACCTGCAGTCAGTCACTATGGTGTATGATATGGCGTCCGGGTTTGCAAAAAAGCAATTCTTTTTTCACTCTTGAAAAAAGCAACTTAACAGATTTAGAAACATTCATCTTGTTAACCATCGTGGTGCGAAGCTGTAGGTCTGATTCATGTTTCTTGAATTTTTTTCATATGGGTTCCTGAATTTAACATCAAACGCTGGGAGCTACAGATGATTTTTTAAAATGGCCAGTCATACTTGTTAGGATTCAGAAAACCCATGTCTTATGGGGGAGATCCCTAATTGTATTTGTATACTGGATCAGTACTCTGTTTTGTGACCTTTCCATTCAGAGAGGGATTGACGAGACAGGTCTGTTTGCCAGCCTGTTGTCATCCTGAGTGAGAAGACGTTCCCTACAATCTCTTAGGAGGTAACACCTAATCCTAGAAGTATGTCTCCTATGTGGTCCTATTTTGCGCCTGCACACAAGTAGATTTGAATTATGTTAGCCCCTGCCCACACTCCAATGTACACTTCCTAACATGGATTTCTTTGCAACAGATCTTGAAATTGCAATTTCCATATTGTGGGAAAGTTGCTTTCAAGTATTTGATGGCTTCATTAACATTCTTCCCCTTTTGGGAAATTAGCTTCAAGTATCATCAAAGCTCCTATGTCATACTTTTCTTTAGAATAATGTAGAGTATACTTTATGAAAGTAATACATAGACTCACAGGTGAGCACTAAAGTACAAATCATTTTGAATGACTGAACTTACAAATAGGCATGGACAGATTAAATATGAGGAGTTGGCAATCCATGGCTGCTTGGATCTGGTCATTTAGTTTCTTCAGATGCCACTGTCCTCTCCTCCTCTTCCTCCTCCTCCTCCTCCTCCACCTCCTCCTCCTCCTCCTCCTCCTCTTCCTCCTCCTCTTCCTCCTCCTCCTCATCTTCCACTGGAGATTGAACCCAGGGGCATTCTACCTCCAAGCTATACCTCCATCTCTATTTTCTATTTTGAAACAGGGTCTTGCTAAGTTGCTGAGGCTGGGCTCGAACTGGTGATCCTCCTGTCTCAGCCTCCCAAGTACTGGGATTACAGGCATGTGCCACTGTACCTGGCTACCACTGTTGTTTTCACTAGTGGGAGTGTACGTAGAGTGCAAATATGCTGCAGGCAGGACAGTGATGAACCTGCTTCAACTCAAAGCACCCTTTCAGGCAGTGCCTGAGACAGAACTGGCACCTGATGGTTGTACTTGAGGGGTGTGCTAGCGTGCCCCAAGTGCCCTCAAAAACACTCAGAAGTAAGTAGCCTCATCAAACTATTTACCTTCAAACAAATCTTATATATGTACACAGCAGAGTATATTTCTAGCATTGCAATGGAATTTAAAAAAGAAAGTAATTTTTAAATAGCCCATTTTATAAGCACATTTTTTTTGCAAGATGTCCTTTATACTAAGTTAGGGCCACCTACACAAAATTGTAATGAATTTAATTTCTAACTCTGGATGGAAAAGTTTAATCCAAATTTTCAAAATAGTTTGATATATCTAGGAGCATTATGCAGGAATAATTATCAATGAAACTGGAGGTAACAAGAGCTTGGGCTGAACTTGATGCATGAAAACTGTTCAACAGCTGTTTTAGTGCTGTGAGTTGAAGTCATTCAAAATAATACCATTACTGCACCGTGTTCAACCTTTTAAAATTACAGACATTTTTTTTTTTGCCAAGGAAGATTCTGAGAAGTTAAATGACAGCAATTTTTTCCCTCTAACATCAGAAAGAGGGCTGATGTTGGGAGTACTATGGAAATTTACTAAATTAAATCTTAGCATACACTTTTTCATAAAAATTTCAAATGATATGTTTCAACTCTGATCCTTTTTGGATTTTTAAACACTGGAGAAAAATAATTATTTCTTATTAACTTACATGTAAATAAATTATTTAGGAATGTAAATATTTTGAATTTTTCATTATTTCACTTTTGTACCAAGAATGAAAGCTTTAAGCAAGTGCAGCTAGAAAGCTGGGTGAGGTGGCACTCGCCTGTAATCCCAGTACTTGGGAGGCTGAGATGGGAGGATTGTAGGTTCACAGCCAGCCTCAGCAACTTAGTGAGACCCCATTTCAACATGAAAAATAAAACAGGGCTGGAGGTGTAGTTCAGAGGTAGAATGCCCCTGTGTTCAATCCCCAGTACCAAAAACAAAACAAAACAACAAACACACACACACCCCCAAAAAGCAAATGCAGTTAGAAATGGATAAACCTGGTTCCATGACAGCTCATTCTACATTATTCACTGGATTAGAGCTTCCTGCCTGGTGGTGCCTGACCGCTCTTCTGAATGCTTCATGTTTCCTGGCTCAGTGATGTGGCTTTTCCTTGTACCTGGGAGTATTATACTTAATTATGCAATCATGGTACTTAATCAATTTTAGTTCAATTCATGGAAAAGAAAGTAAAAAAACATAAACACACAAAAACTATTGGTATACATAATCATATTTTGAATAATAAGAGTTCCAGACCAATTGCATAATAAAATAACCTGAAATTGGGCAAGTAGACCACTCTTAACAATATACTAACTTATTTTTTAAGTTCACTGAAAGATTCAACTTTGATATTTGCATCTCCATGCTGGGCAGCAACCAAGCCATGTGGACAGAGTAACCAGTAAATGGCTATATGTACAAGGGAGAAAGAAATGGGCTTGTTGGCGCATGCCATCATGGCATGCTACTATGGTTTCATTTTTATGTCTTATACAATTACTGAATGATCAGGTCAGATTTTCTTAATTTTGATTTGACCATCTAATAGTTAACTTGTGTCTTTTGTGAACAGAGCATATTGGGTATTAAAAGAAAAAGAAACACCCCAGCAATATCAACTGCTTCCAAGTTTACAATCTTGCCTCTGCCATTTATTAGAGATTGGTACCACCAGGGTTAAAACCAGATTCCTTTCCCTGGGAGCCAGTTTACAGCTTTGTTTTCTTGTTTGAAGTGGAGGGAATTAAGTGCAATGGGTTTGTTTGGACTTTTGAAAGAGCTGATCTTATCAACTTTCAGGACCTCTTGTTTCTGGACCCCAGGCATCAAATGAAGGTGGAAGTCATGGATCAGGTGATTTGAAGTCATAGAGGGAGACCCCCAGACAGCAATTTGTTTTTATCAAACTGGCGAACATAAAACAAAAATGGTTTGGAACTAAAATTTACAGCATAATTCAAAATGATAGTGGACTGGGTTTAACTTAAAAACATTTCCCAATGATTTGTTCTTCATCAATGCTCAGAAAATATTAACCACTACATGCAATCCTTTTTCTACTTTACTGTTCTTTTAGAAGAATTTCACTTGCTATTACTTGATAGGAATTACTTTCCCATGAGCAAGTTATTATAGATTTATCTAAATTAAATCTCATTCCATTTAAAATTTTCCACCTAAGATCTTCCATTGTGCTTGTAGTTCTTTCCATTTTGGTATGCTCACAGCTATTTACTTTATCCATCAGGGCATTAATTTGGACATTTCATTTAGCACTCATCCCAGTCCTATCCCTACAGAACCCTACTGTCCCCAATTTAATGATGCATTACTAATAGTTGCTTATTATTTATAGTCCATCAGTCAATTTGAGTATAATCTTAATGCGACAGAATTATACCAATGTCTCTATTTATTTTTATTTGTTTCCAACAGGAATCCCAAGAACTTGAGGAAGCTGCGCATAGCAATCTTTATTAGATAGTCTTCCTGCTATGTTTTAGAAAAAAGATGGCATGTTCGTGCCATTTTTATTTGCTTAATGTAAAATTTTATTTGCTTAATGTAAAATTATGATACTTGGAATGGAGTCCTCTACATATAACATAAGCTAATACAGAGAAGAGGGGAGGATCTGTCATCCGATTTCGGAGAAGTTGCTATGATCTTTATTATCTTATTTGTCACCTAAGCTTTCTCTTGCCTTAGTCTTCTCCAGAACACCTTCCCTCCCACCCAACTTTGTAGAAACCAGGGCAAAAGAGCAACCCAATTCTACGACACAGTGAAAATTACATGAAACCGGCATAAATGAGTTTGAAAAATCAAAACCACATACATGCAATCTTTTACAGGAAGATCACTTTCTGATCCACTCTTTGAAGGATATATATTGTAAAGGGCTCTGAAACTGTTATGTCAGTTTGCCTGGTTCTTGCAATATTAATGACATATCCGTACATGGGACATGTGGCACATGCCTATTAGTTTTATTGGTAAAATAAGAACATCGGTTTGATATAAAAGCTATTGTTATAGTGTGTTTCCCAACACACTATAGCACATGATGTACATACACAAACCTATAAGACTCAATCACTATCTGGAGCATGAAAGGGAGGGAAGGGGGAGGGAATAGGGTGGGATTGGAGGGAGGGCTAAATATGCAATGTGTGCATGTATGATGTTCATAGCCTGACATATATCAAAATGTATAATTATAATTTACAATGCACCAATAAATGAACATAAAAAGTTAAAAAAAATAAAAGCTATTGTTAATCAATGTTATATGTTAAGCTTCAGAGTTCAGAGTTCTAAGAACTCTTAGAGGCAAGGTTGCCTCTTCAAGAAAGAGGACTCCGTCGGGTGTGGTGGTGCACACTGGTAATCCCAGTACTTGGGAGGCTGAGACAGGAAAATCACAGGTTTGAGGACAGCTTCAGCAAGTAGCGAGACTCTCAGCAACCTAGTGAAACCATCTTTCAAAACAAAAACTAAAAAGGTCTGGAGATGTAGCTCGGAGGTAAAATGCCCCTAGGTTCAATCTCTAGTACAAGGAAGGAAGAAAGAAAGGAAGGAAGGGAGGGAGGGAGGGAGGGAGGAAGGAAGGAAGGAAGGAAGGAAGGAAGGAAGGAAGGAAGGAAGGAAGGAAGGAAGGAGTCTCAGATGTCCCCTTGTGCTGTGTAGGAGCCTGCCCTCTCAGCTATCCTCTTGTTCTCTGGTACCTCCGATCTTCCTTCCTCCTCCATCTCAGTTCCTACCATACTGTAATAAATGAATGTTTCCACTCTCTTCTGCAAAAAAGCATTGGCTGTTTGCAATATGTAAAAGTTTGTATAACTATATGGAACCACTGTTATTCATTGTTCTATAATCTTTTATCTTTTTTCTAGTTTTAGCTATTATGAAATGGGTCTTGCACAAATCCCCTACAGTTTTTATGAATGGAGTTTGGGAAGGTAAATACAATGGAGTTGTGCTTTTAAAAGGCTACCTGGAATGTGTGCTCTTTCTTTAGGGTTAGGCTGAAGATACTGAGGGGTGCTACCTTTGAGGTCTCAGCTGGAGCAGGGGTGGGCTTCTGTAAGATAGTCAGATGGATGCAGCTGCTCAAAAGAACCCAGAAACTATAAAACCTCTGGAGCTTGGAATTCCTCAAAGCAGGTCTAGTTAGTAGATTCCTATGTTCACATACAGAAGACTGTTATGACCCTGAATTGAGATATAAATGTCATGACGCAATAGCCAAGAAGTTCACCAATTTCTGGTATCACTTAGAGCAGCATGAACGATTTCCCTCTCAGTTCCAAGATTTAGGCCAGGAGTGGGAGGTTCATGACTCCAAGAGAATTCCAGAGGAAATTAGGACCCCCTGGGCTATGTGGCTTTATATCTTCACTGTCTTTCTGTTCTTTTTTTTTTTTTTTTTGCGGTACCGGGGATTGAACCCAGGGGCGTTCTACCTCTGCGCTACGCCCCTGGCCCTATTTTTTATACTTTATTTTGAAACCAGGTCTCATGAAGTTGCGGAGGGCCTCACTTAGTAGAGAGAGAGAGAGAGAGAGAGAGCGAGCTGAGGCTGGCCGCGAACCCGGATCCTCTGGTCTCTGCCTCCCAAAGTACTGGGATTACAAGCGTGCCCCACCACGCCCAGCTCTTTCTGTTCTTAGTATAATAAAGGTCACCCACTTTGAGTGAATGAGAAGAATAACAAGAAAAAACATTTTTTGGGGGGTACTAGGGATTGAACCCAGGGGCATTCTACCTCTGAGCCACACCCCAGCCCTTTTTATTTTTTATTTTGAACCAGGGTCTCACTAAGTTGCTGGGGCTGGCTGTGAACCTGCAGTCCTCCTGTCTCAGCCTCTGAAGTACTGGGATTACAGGTTTATGCTACCATACCAGGTAAGAAAAAAAATTTAGATTATTTAAGAACATGAAAACTATTCACTATATCACCTGTACAGCACATCACATAAGTTATTCCTCTTGGACTTTGTGAGAAAATGAGAATGGGGTTAAGGAATGCAAACTTTTATTAGATTAAAAGAGTGAAATAAATGTCTAAGTCTTATGAATATGTACACAACATGAGTCTCAGAAAAGGGTAACAGGGATGGTGAAAGATACAGGAAATTTTACATGTTTTGGAGGGTAGCCAGAGAAGATAGAGAAACAGAAAGTAGCTTGGTGGAAATCTTTAGCTTTTTGAAGGCTATAGTGAAATCTGCCAACTAATAAGAGAATAGGAGGTCACACTGTGAAATTAATAGCCAGTAAATTTAGAACAAATAAAACAGAAACGCTTTTGCACAGCATTTAAGCAGCCTGTGGCACTGACGACGGCGGGAGGCCAGGGAGTTAAATGCTGCGGAGCTGGAATTGAAGAGGGGCAGGCTCACGTCGTCCTTACCAGCATCATCCGCACTTAGTTGGGTGATGATGCGGGCGGCTTCATCCCTGCTTTAGAATTTAATTATGATCGTGCATGGTGGAAAGCTAATAAGGATGTAAGACAAACAGCAAGAATGGAAGTAGATAAGGCCCCTCTCTGTGAGCCCACGCTTCATAAGTGATGCTGGCAACTGTGGAATTTCAAAATCTCTCCAGATAGGTGGGTAGTCTGAGCCTGGAAAAAAAGTTTGTTCATTCAAACATCCCATCTTCAGGCAGGGAAGCATACACTATTCTTGCTGTGTTAGTCATTTTTCTGTCATTGTATCAGGTGCATGAGATAATCAGGCTATAAAGAGGAAAGGTTTGTTTGGGCTCACAGCTCTGGAGGTTTCGGTTCATGAGCAGTAGAGTAGGCCCTGCTGATTTTGGAACTGCGGTGAGGCTGCACGTCATGGCGGCTGTGCATGGCAAAACCGTCCACCTCAAGGCTAGGATGTGAAAGAGAGAAAGAGGAAGGGGCTGGAGCCTCACTATCCCTTTCAAGAATAGGTCCCCAATGACCAGAAGATCTCCTACTAGACTCCACCAGCTTCCAAGAGCCCACAGGCTGGGGACTCATCCTTTAACACATGGTCTGCTGGGGGACACTCCAGCTTCAAACTACAGCACATGTTAAATCAGAATTTCTTTCAATCTACAAGATGTATTGGCAGAGGGAGATTTTTGCTATCCCCCTCCCTCCAAATCCAGTTTCTTAGTAAGTTGTTGTTTTCTTCTGTTAATCCTGACTGGGACCCCACAAACAGTATCTTTGGCAAATACATGGCTTAATAATGATGCTCTTGGTTATCAATAGTGTGTGGCCATTTTTCACAGCATAGGAGCAGTAGTACTTTGGGTGGACAAAAGGTATTTTACCTAAGATCACTCATCCTAGTTTGAAAAATGAGTAACTTTCTGAATGAGTCTTTAAGGTGACTTTTTGATTTAGTGTTGCCTATAACTAACACCTAGCCATTGATTACCATTATTTGGTGTTGCCTATAATTGATACCTAGCCATTGATTACCATTATTTTTTTATGCATAGGTGAAGAACAGACGGATCAGTGGATCTCCTCTCTTCTTCCTTCCCTACCCACAGCATATTAGTGTCAGGTTGAGTTAATGTTCTACTAAGAATTACTTGGTGTGATGGAGAGGTAAAAAGATAGGGACAATTAATTCTTCATTAATCTCTTCCTTGCCATAATTAGCGAAGGTGTCAATATTAACACCTCTGTTTTTAGACATGAGTTGAAGCTATCATGCACAAAATCACTGCTATGGAGGTCACATTCTTCAAAAACAATGACACCTGACCATTTCACCCAGCACCTTAATTTGTTCATATTTTGGCTGCTAAGTATTCTGCTTTTTGCTACCGTAATATAAACAATTGAGCTCCGTTAGTGTGCATTATTTTTTATGACCATTAGAATTGTGAGATTGAAATGGAACAGTATTTTTTTTTGTTTGGTTATTCTTTCTCTTTGCTTTTGTTTTAAGTGCGGCTGTCCTTCCCTCCAATAAATAATTTTTTTTATTCCAGTATTTTCATTGTAATCATGGTTATAATTGACAGCTTTATAAATACCAGGGGGCACAGTTGAGGTCTCTTTCTCTTTTCAAACACTCTTTCTATCCCTGGCAATGGCTGTTTTTCTTTGTTTCTTTGCTGTCTGAGAAGAGGCAGAAGATCAGAGAGTGTTCTTGGCTGTGGTAGAATATTACATTCCATTGCAGCTAGTAGTTTACATAGACGGTGCAACTAAGTAGTCTGTGAAAACAATTGAAAATGACTTTTCCTTTTCCTGTGCAAATCCAATGTTTTCACAAATCTGGGGGAGCCTTATGGTTTTGAAAACCTGAAATATTTGTATCCACTTTTTAATTGTTGATGTGCTGATGTCAAACCACCTCGCTGGATATTTTTAGTACCTTTCCCCGTGACTGATGGTGTGTGTAGAAATCAGAAGTAAGGGTATCACTCCTGGCAGAACTGGAGTGAATTAGAAATTCTGTTTTCAAGACATTTTAAAATATTCACTTTTTAACCTCCTTTAAAAGCTACCTTTTGCTGTATTTTGCAAGGGTGGGGATTTAATGCATGATGCCTACACATGTGTACATAATATTCTCTACCTTTTGTCTTTAATATGCCTTGGTTTTTAATTATTAAAGATAAGTATTTGAATTATAAATATTCTAGTTATACAGGAATAGGCAAAGCAGGCATATACCCTCAGGCAAAATTCTTCCATTATCCATAATCCTTCTGCCTCCTGCCTCCATTTCTCTGCTTCCTATCTTTATGTCGCCTCAAAAAACACACAGAGGCATTCTTTTAAACCCAGCTCTCCTCCCCACTTAAACCATAGAAATCCCTTCTCAATATGTATAGGGGCCTCTTCCTTGAAGTGGGATGTCATACTTGTCCTAAATATAATAAAGTGCTATCTTCAAGGCATTTCTGCATCCAAAACACTCCCCAGAAACCTGCCGAGCCCTCCCGTCTAACCAGTCTGAATGTCACAAATCATAGCCCAGAAACTGCTTTATAGTGAATCATTAACATCGTCAGGAATGACTTGGCAGAGGAAAAAAAGCTTTCCATTAGAGAACTGAGGGAGAATATACAAATGACAGCATTGTCATTCCGCTCCCATTGTTTTAGAAAGCTCAGAACTGATTAGTAAGAGTTTATTACAGAGGGGTATGACTGGGTATTTCAATATAGGGCACGCATTGTGTTAGGGATTTTCACGTATTTTCCCCCTTACATTTCAGAGCTTCTCGGTTTATTTTAAGTAAGTGTTGTTTTCAAAATTATGCTTGCAGTGCTGAAGGGGGTTTTATACTTAAGGTGACACAAAATGGATACATAGATGTTTGCGAAATAGCTGACCTGATTATTTGTAGGTGAAAAGTCATTGGTTTTTTTTTTTTTTTTTTTGCGGTACCGGGGATTGAACCCAGGGGCGTTCTACCTCTGAGCTACACCCCCGGCCCTTTTTTTTTATACTTTATTTTGAAACCGGTCTCACGAAGTTGCGGAGGCCTCACTAAGTAGCTGAGGCTGGCCGCGAACCCGGATCCTCCGGACTCCGCCTCCCAAGTACTGGGATTACAAGCGTGCGCCACCACGCCCGGCGAAAAGTCATTTTTGTGGTGACTTCTGTGGGATTTTAGTCTTCCTGATTTCTTTGTCCAGCACAGATGGCTAAGAAGCAGAGGATGCTGCATTAATGACAGGCAAGAATGAGTTTGGAAGAGTGCTCTCTGTCTTTGATGTCGGGTCTTAATTTCTGAAGTTGGAGGCAAGTAGGGTTTGGAGCCCTTTACTGCTTGTATTTCTCTAAGTTTATATTCTCCAACATTAGAAGAGCGAACAAATATTTTATTGCCTAATATTCATTTACCTTGTGTTGATACATATAATGGACAGAGTGATGTGCTACCCAGATTCTCCCTGGGATGGAGACACTCTTTCTCTGCAGGGGCCAGAGAGTTTCTTTGTCAATGGCTTACTGTCATATCCTTCCCCAGTATTTGCCTGTGACCAAAGGAATTGATCTTACCCAAAGTTGCAATCCTACCCCAGAGCCAGCATGAATCCAATAAGTAAACCATGCTTCCATTTGAGATATTTCTGACGGGTTATCCCAACTCCAAAGTTCCGCATGGGATGGACTGAGGCCTCCGTTGTGACTACATTACAGTGCAACATCTCCCTGACAAGCCCTGATACTTTCACTCCCCTATGCATGTTGTATCTGAGAGTATTCCCTTATAAACCACCTGCATACAAATCTAGGCTCAGAGCTGATTTTATAGGAAACCAATCTATGACAGTTGATAATGGGGATGGTCCTAGGAGACAGGCTCTGATATGGGATTTGGGAGTTGAATTTCTGCTGATTGGTTGGTAATGAGGACCCACCAGTGATGGGATACTAATTAATAGTCATAAAATGGCATAGTGATGCACTTGTGAAATTTTTCACTGATGTTAGATTATGATGGGCATCTGCAGATAGGACTGCATTGCAAGATGCAATATCTTGGGCACTGGAGAGTTTAAGGGCAACCGGTAATTAAAGGACTATGGAATTGGATGGCTGCTATTGCAAGCTGTCCCTGCATTGGAGAAGACATGAAGGGCGGAGGTGATTAATTACCAAGTTAAGGTAAAGTATAAAAGCTAGTGGGCCTTATTGGCAGCATTAAAAGGACTTCCATCTCTGACAGCCAGAGAGTGAAAAGCTGAGGATCTGACTCTGGACTTAATAAGATATGAGTAGATTATCTCCAAAGAAGGCTGAATTTTTAACCTCCAAGTTGCCTCTGCCAAGATTTGGGCCCTCATTGGGAAGGAATGGGACCATGGGTCAACATCTTTAATATATCAAATCCCCTGATCTTCCTGAACTCTCTGTCTGCAGAAGTGGTATACTCCTCTTGTTAATGAATAAAGTTTTCTGAGCACTGTGGAGCACACCTGTAATCCTAGTACTTGGGAGGCTGAGATAGGAAAATCGCAGTTTTGAGGGTAGCTTCAGCAACTTAATGAGACCCTCAGTAACTTAGTGAGACATTGTTTCAAAAAAAAATAGGGCTGGGGTTATAGCTCAAAGATAGAATGTCCCTGGGTTCAATCTCCAGTACCAAAAAAAAAAAAAAGACCAATGCTCCTCCTTTACTTGAAGAAACATAGAAGCCTCTGACTGTTACCATAACATGTACCCCTTCCCTCAGAATCTTCTCCTGCCTCTCCTTCCGGTTACCAGACCAACAACTAGGATTAAGCCCTAGAAAATTCTAGCTGATGAAGTGTTGGGCCTTAGGAGCTTCAAGACCTAGCCAATATGTATGTGTGAGGCCCAGGAGAGTATGTATGGAAACTGGACCCTGATGGTGCTGAATTAAGGAGATAGAACATAAAAAAGAGAGAATTCATTGATATAGGCACTCTATTCTGTGATAGGATGTCATGCCCTGTCAAAGACCCCCAGTAGAAATAGCTAACATGCTATTATAAAGGCTTCTGGAAGCTTAAAAAAAATGATGGCTCATACCAAGTGCAGCAGAATGTGCCATGACAGAGGCAGAAGAGGGAATCAAGAGACCCAGAGAAAAGGGAGTACTATAGTGGATATACATAAGGCCAGAAAACCAAGCACCTAAATGTGTCCCATGGAAGGATCTAGAGGAAACTTTGTTTACCAAAATGACAAAGAATGAGGTAGTAAGGACATAAGTATCATTGAAATGTTCAGTGGCTGACCACTGTAGCCCAGGGCAATGGTAGAAGATGCTGTTACAGAAATAGGTTTCTTGATAATAATAGAGATGATCAGATACAGAAATAACAGAGGCCAGGGGGTGGTACTTCAGCAGCAGCAACAGCAGCAAAGAATGTGCAGTTATCAGGGGACAAGGTTGAAGTAGCAGCCGGGGAGTCCTCACTGCAGAGTGCTATGGAGATGGTTAGTAGAACCCAGGCCACCAGGGGTGAGATAGATGGACAGTACACAATAACATTGCTCAGTTCAGGACTGGATGATGGTAATGCTGAGAGCAACTCCCCAATGAAATGTCTTAATTTCTTGCCCAGTTTCCAGACCCAGAATTCCCAAGGAAGGACCCTGCCATGCCATAAAAAGTATATCCAGTAGTGATTCTCTTACTCCTTTCCCAAAGGGACCTCTGGCCCATTTACTTGGGTAACTGTTCACTGGGGAAGGGGAATGACCAGATATTTTAAGGACCATTGACCTAGAGACCCAAAGCATTGTTGTGACACCCTTAGCATGAGGGTATCTGGGGCTTGGAAATAAACTTCTGGCTTATGTCCCAGTTCAAAATGGGTCCACTGGGTCCATGAACCAACTCAGGGGTCATTTTCCCAGTCTTAGAATATATACTTAGAATGAACAGTTCTTGGAATTTGGTAGCAACCATACATTTGTTCCTTGGTCTAGGGGGTCAGGCTCATGATAGTGGGGAAAGCCAAGTGTAAGACTCTGAACCTGCCTCGCCTCTCAATAAGATAGAAAATAAAAAACAGTAGTATAGCCAGGAGTAGTGTACACACCTGTAATCCCAGTATTTGGGAGGCTGAGACAGGAGGATCACAGGTTTGAGGCCAGCCTCAGCAACTTAGAGAAACCCTCAGCAACTTAGTGAGACCCTGTTACAAAATAAAAAATAAAGGGGCTGGGTATAGCTCAGAGGTAGAATGCCCCTGGGTTTAATCCCAGTGCCACAAAAACCAAAACCAAAAAAAAAACCACCAAACAATATTATATATCAGGGTGAATGGGTAAAATTTGTGCCATCTTTGAAGACCTAAAGGATCCAGAGGCAATAATTCCCATCATATCCTTATTTGATTCATCATTCTGGCTCTTATAAATACCAGACTGATCTGGGAGATTGACACTGGACTACTGCAAACATAACCAAATATAGCAATCATGGTGCTGTGATATTTTGCTAGATTAGATTTACATGAACTCAAGTACATGATATTCAGTGATTGATCTGAGAATGTATTTTTTTCGTCTCCATCAGAAAGATGAAATAGAAGGAGTTTGCATGCATACGGAATGGACAACAATATGTACATCTTTCTCTAGGGCCATGTTGATTTTCCTGTCCTCTGTCATAATATAGCCCAAAGAGACTTGGACTGTCTGGGCATAATGGAGAGTATTGATTGCAGTGGCCCACTCTATCAAATGACATCATCTTAATAAAACTAGATGAACAAAAACTGACAAGTATGTTATAATCTTTGATAAATCACATGTGTTCCTAATGATGACAAGCAAATACTCTGTGCAGATTTAGGGTTAAGCACATCAGAAAATATTTTAGGGGGTCTATCAGTCTGGGCTCCATCAGATCATATCCTCCAAAGTAAATGGAAAATTATTACTTCTTACATATCTCAAAATGCCTGGTAGGCCCCTTTGGGATCTGGAGGTAGCATATTCTACACTTATGAATATTGCTCCAACCCATTCACCAAGTTATGCAGAAAGTGTTGAAGTCATGGGTGGGACCTGGAGCAGAAAAGGGCTCCATGGTGGATCCAGGCTGCAGCGCAACCAGCCCTTCTGCTTGGGCCACAAGACCTTGTAGATTTTGTGGTACCAAAATTATGAATGGTGGAAAAGATGCGGTTGCAGACTTTATGGCAAACCACAGAAGGAGAATCACAGCATTGAACCTATGGTTCTGAAGCAAGGTCATGTGACCTGTAGCAAAAAATCACACAACATTTGAAAAATTATTCCTGGCATTCTACTGGGCCTGATGGAACAACAGGTGACAAGGTAGCCAGAAATCCCTTGATGGACACATTATGATCTGAGAACCATTAGAACTACCAAATCCCAGAAGTGATCCATTATAAGATGGAAATACCAGAAGGCACAATCAAGCTCCTCAAGCAAGTGGACCGTACTTCTTTGAATCCACCATTGATACATCGATGCCTCCCTCTCCGCTCATGCCTGTGGCTACACAGGGGTGACCCCCTAGCTGGTTGAGAAGGAAGATGCCACATTTGTTTCATAGTTCAATATGTGAGTGTATATTAAAAATAGTCTGCTGCTGCCCCAGACCCCCACTCAGGGGTTTCCCTGTAAGCCAGTACTCTGGGGAAATTCTCCCTATGGGCAGAGCTTTATTTTGTTTTATTTATTTTTCTGGCACTCAGGATTAAACCCAGGGGCATTCTACCTGAGCTATACCACCAACTCTTTTTTATTTTGAAGCAAGGTCTTGCTAAGTTGCTGAGGGTTTCACTAAGTTGCTGAGGCTGGATTTGAACCTGCGATCCTCCTGTCCCTCCCAAATACATTGGCAGAGCTTTAGATGGTCATTATCTCTGTGTGGCCAAAAGAAAAAGAGTCCCAAATGTTAGATTATATGACCTCACAGACAGCTGCCAAAGGTCAAGTTCCTGGAAGGAAGAAGATTTGAAGGTTAGGCTCAATAAGGTTTGGGAAAGGTTCATGTGTTTGGAGTAGGAGGACTTTCATATCCTATGTTGATACTTACCAGGGAGTATCCAGCATGGAAAATGCATTAATTATCATCAGATGGAAGAACCGGGCAGAGGACACGAGCCAGCCTTTGTCATTGGCCACCCAAGTACTGGCACAGTGGGCATATGAACAGAATATCCATGGTGGGATGAATGGCAGCTATGCATGTGCCCAGCAGCATGGAAGCCCACTCGCCAAGCCTGACACAGCAACTACTACTGCTGAGCATCAAATCTGCAAGCAGCAGAGACTAGTACTAAGCCCTTGATACCCCACCATCCATCTCTCTCTCTCTCTCTCTTTTATTTTTGGTGCTGGAAGTTGAACTCTGGGGCATTCTACCTCTGAGTTATACCCCCAGCCCTATTTTATTTTGAAACAGGGTCTCCCTAAGTTGTGGAACCTTAGAAGAACGGCTATTTATTTTAAGTAGAATAAGCAATATTCCAGATTTGCATTTGTCTTTTTTTTCCCTCGCAAGGCCTGTATGAGTTTTCTATGCTGCATTATAAACTACCACACATTTAGCAGCTTTACAATATCACATATTTATTATCTCACAGCTTGTATAGGTCAGAAGTCTGAGTATGGATTGACGGGGTTTTATGATTCTGTGTCTCACCAAGTTGTACTGCAAATGTTAGTTGGGATTGTGGTCTCATCAGAGGCTTGACTGGGGAAGATCCACTTACAACCAGTTCTGCTATCTGAAGGCCTACATGGTATTTACTCCTCTGACACAAGCTCTCATGCCACATTGTATCAGACTGTGATTTATGTGCAGTGGACACATAGCCAGGGAATTCACTGGTGCTATCCCATACCACACCAGCTAGAAGAGGCTGGCCGGATGAAGCAATGAAGCAGCGTTTTGAAGGTATGTCTAAGGCACCTGCTTGGAAAGAGTCTGAGAGGGTGGGATCGCATTCTCCAGGATGCAGTATATCACCTAATCAATAACCATTTTATGACGGTCGGTACCCAAAAGGTACAATACAGAGGTCTGAAAATCAAGGGTGGAAAAGAAGCAAACTTTTTATAACCTTCAGCCCCAGAAATCAACTTGCAGGAACCTGTGCTCCTGTCCCTCAAACTCTGCAAGTTTCAAGGTCCTGCTTCACCGAGAGGAAACACTGTCCCCAGGGTAGGTAGCAAGGGTCTCATTAAACTTTAAGTTATGATTGCCACCTGGTCACTTCATACTCCTTGTGCCAGGAGGGCAGCAGGTCTCCGGGAGCAGTGAATGTATTATCTGAAGCAAGTGACTCTGAGTGTTGCAAGCACTGGCCACTGGCTGGTGGGTGCTGTGATGTGCTGCTATGCCCTCAGGACCAAGGCACTCAGTCTCCAGCTGCCAGAAGTGTTTTCTGTTGATGACTCATACCTGAATTCAGTCCAGCGCTTGTTCTCTGAGAAAGCAGTTGCTCTGCCCCACGTAACACCCTCTCTCCCTGGGGGCAGCTCCTGTCCAAGGACTGGACAAGGCAGGGGCACAAATCCCTGGTTTTCTTGACTCAACCTGGACATCTACGAAGAGCCATCCCAGAGTCAGAGCATCCGTGGGATTCCCTGAGGCTTTGGATGCAATCTAATCACAGTTCAAATCTCCCTCTCCTTCCTTCATTCCCCCACAGCAGTCTTACTGGAGAACTACCCCCAGTAACCCCTCTGCCTGCAGACTTCTGCTTCTGAGGCACCTGATCTACAGCAACATGGGACTCCTGGAGTGAAAATTTTCCATAGGATAAATGGAAATGTTCAGTAAAAACAAACTTCATTGATTTGACTGGTACTTTTCTAGAACCTCAAAGATACATTCTGGGCATAAACTCCTCTGGGAGAATATTGTCACAAATTATGGAAGATATTTTAGGGGATATTTATAAACTTGGAATATTGTTAATTTTTTATCTCATTTTGTTTGAGATAAAACATATTAATGCTGCATTCTCTCTGCATATTAAGTGGAGTAAAGGAAGCTGGTTTGATCAATATGTTTTCTACAAACATGCATATTTTGTATATGCTGTAAATTAAATTTATCACCTCCATAAAAAGCAATTGCACCACATTCTGCATATCTAGCTGTCCACGAAGATAGAAATATATTGAACCACAAGTGGTTAAACACAATAAAAGAGTACCATTCAGTATAACACTCAGCTAGGCCAAAGCAGACAACTAATCCGATTTGACACCACTGAGCCTTGCTTCCCCATCTTGCTCTTGGCAGAATTCCCACTGAAGTTCCTGTGCTCTTTGCTGGAGCAAGGGCCATAGGATGGAGTTCACAGCTTCCCTCCAGTGGAAGGATGTGTGAGTCAGACTGTACTCCTTGGGTTTCTCTCATACATGAGTGTAAGGTTTTCATACGAAATTTAGTTAGCTGGAGGCAGAGCCTGGAAGAATACAGGAGGACCAAAAGCATCACACAGTGCGTCGTTCTCTGCTGGTGACCAGCCGGGTTGCATCACAGCATTTCTGATGTGGTTCTCAAAGGTAGAATAGGTATGTGAAAGACTTCCTATGACCAGAAAGTGACCACCCCTATCCAGTCAACCCAGAAACTACTTTAGTCAAATTCAAACTGCTTCTGTAACATTCTGATTTTGAAGCAAAGAATGAGATGTAGTGAGTCACTTCTGATATTTCTAAACATATCTGAATATTTCTTATAGTTGGAACTAAAATATCCTTGGATAACTACAAAAAGAAGTATGTGTTCATCAATTTTATACCTTAGAAGGCCAAATTTTATTTGAAAATCTGCCTGCAAATATTTCGTGTGTTTTCTTTTTTTGTTGTTGTTTTTTGCGGTACTGGGGATTGAACCCAGGGGCATTCTACCTTTAAGCTATGCCCCCAGCCCTGTTTTTCATTCTTTATTTTGAAACAGGGTCTCACTAAGTTTCAGAGGGCCTCACTAAGGCTAGCTGCGAACCTGTGATCCTCCTGTCTCAGCCTCCCAAGTACTGGGATTACAAGCGTGCGCCACCATGCCCGGCTTAATATTTCAGTATTTGAAGGTTTTATTTCCAATTATAAAAATTCTGTATGTCCATGATGTACACAATTAGAAAATACAATTTAGCCACTCAGTATATTACCTGATCTTTGAATTTTGTTGAAAAATGCCTGAAACAAGAGGACAGAGAAATGTATAGATGGTATTATACATATGGTATATACCACAAATTACTTGACCACTTTCCTACTGTGAAACATACATGTGCTTCTAATTAGTAACTAATGTGATGAACATTTTTGTGCCTAATATTTCCCCATATTGTGGATTATATTTGAAGGATGTGGTGAACAACTAAGCTAGATATGTGGGCACTTTAGTGTTTTAGCATTCTGACAAATGTTTCATACACTGTTCCTAGCAATGTATGAAAACATTCATTTCATCTTATATGGTGGAACTGAGAGTTAGAAGGATAAGATATATATGGATTATGTCTTTATTGTTTGTTACTGATCTGATTGTTTTTCTCTTTTTTTTTTTTTTGCGGTACCGGGGATTGAACGCAGGGGCATTCTACCTCCGCGCTACGCCCCTGGCCCTGTTTTTTACACTTTATTTTGAAACCGGGTCTCACGAAGTTGCGGAGGGCCTCACTAAGTAGCTGAGGCTGGCCGCAAACCCAGATCCTCCAGTCTCTGCCTCCCAAGTACTGGGATTACAAGCGTGCGCCACCACGCCCGGCCTGAATGTTTTTCTAAAATAAACAGCACACTTATACTCAAGGGAAGTCTTAGACAAAAAATTGTACTGAACAAAATTAAAAGCAAACACTTCCCAAACTTTACCTTTCGTGAATTATCAGAAAACTTTCAATTTTGTACCATATGCCAATTTGAGAAGATAATGTTTTGCATTGTAAATTGTGTAATATAATCCATTGAAAAGAATAAAATGAATGATAAAAAGACTCTCAAAAATCGTGATTTGTTACAAAATTCTCAATTATTTCTGCCAGCTGCCTTTTCTTACTACTCACTCAAAAACTACTTAATTTCGAATGGAGGTGATATAAGGGAATAGGAGGGAGAAGATTAGAGTTGATGGTAGGAAGTTGTGACTTTTTAAAATATATTCATATTTTGGTGTACTGTAGTTATACATTTTGATAAGTGTCAGGGTATCAGAAACATGCATGCACACATTGCTCATTTAGCCCTCCCTCAAATCCCACCCTATTCCCTCCCCCTTCCCTCCTTTTCATGATCAGTATAGTGATTGATAAGTTTGTGTATTTACATCGTGTGCATTAGTGTATTTCCCTCTTCTCCCTCCCATCTCCCTCAGTTAGGTCGTCTTCTTGCTTATCTAAAGTTTTCTCCTTCTTTGTCTGGAGTCCCTTCTAAGTCCTATTCTCCCTAGTTTCCACATATTAGGGAGAACATCGACTTTTCACTTTTTGTGACTGACTAATCTCACTTAGTATAATGTTCTCCAGTTCCCTCCATTTCCCTGCAAATGATGTAATTTCGTTCTTCTTCTTCTTCTTTTTTTTTTTTTTTGCGGTACTGGGGATTGAATGCAGGGGCGTTCTACCTCCGCGCT